>CAUYON010119418.1:0-16102 GCA_963573935.1 Arctocebus calabarensis
CAAACTCCTGGGTTCAAGTGATGTTCCCACCTCAGCCTCCCAAATAGCTGTGACTATAGGCACCTGCCACAAGGCCTGGCTAGTTTTTCTATTTTTAATAGAGATGGGATCTCACTCTTGCTCAGACTGGTCTTAAACTCCGAGCAATCCTCCCAGAGTGCTAGGATTATAGGAATGAGCCACTGTGCCTGGCCTTATCCACCAATTCTTAACCTCCTTGGGTGATGGTGTCCCCTGTGGGGGAGAGAGTGGTACTGGGAGCCATGGGAGAGCTGAGGGAGGAAGGCAAGAGGGACACCTTGCAAATGAGGCTAGACCCATGGTTATTCCTCACAGGATAGCCTAACAGTATCACCAAGGGGTAAGTTCCCAGGTGATACCAATGCTGCTGGCTCAGGGATCACATTTTTTTTTTTTTGGAAACAAAGTCTCACTTGGTCACCCTTGTAGAGTGCTGTGGCAGCTTAGCTTACAGCAACCTTCCCTCTTGCCTCAGCCTCCCAAGTAGCTGGGATTATAGGCACCTGCCACAACCCCTGGCTATTTTTTTAGAGACAGGGGTCTCACTTTTGCTCAGGCTGGTCTCAAACATGTGAGCTCAGGCAATCCACCCACCATGGCCTCCCAGTGCTGGGATTATAGGCATGAGCCACCATGTCCGGCCCTGGATCACACTTTTGAGAAGCACTGGGCTAAATCAGGGATGTCTACAATGTCTGTGGAACTGTTCACCATAGCTATGCTAAAGCCTACTGGATTGAGGGGATGTAGCACCCCAAATGTGTGCCAAACAGACTGACATATTTATAGACACAAAGAGAGATTTAGAAACAGAGGCAGACACAAAGGTCGTGAGTTCAACATTTACTGTGGATTTCTGAGCATGTTGTGTGCTAGATGATGCTACAGTAAAAGAGGTGACCTAGACAGACCAGGTCCTGCCTTTGAACATTTGTTTTTGTCTTTTGAGACAGAGTATCACTCTGTTGCCCTGGGTAGAGTGCTGTGGGCTCATCAAAGCTCACAGCAACCTCATACTCTTGGGCTGAAGCAATCCTTTTGCCTCAGCCTCCCGAGTAGCAGGGACTACAGGCCTGTGCTACCATACCCAGCCCGTTTTTTAATTTTGAGTAGACACTGGGTCTCACTCTTGTGAGACTGGTCTTGAACTCCTGAGCTCAGGCAATCTACCTGCCTTGGCCTCCCGGAGTGCTAGCATTACAGGCTTGAACCCTGCACCAGGCTATGAACTCACATTTCAAAAGGGAGAAAGGCACTTCTACAGACATCCCAACATGGTCTGGGCTGGGAGGGGAGAAACTCAGGCTAAAAAGATTGGCACTGTCATGAGGGAAGTCCAGGGTTTGTGACAGAGGAAGCGCAGGGCAAAATACCAAGGGCCGCCAGGACAGAACTCAAGCTATAGTGGTGAAGCCTCTGATGGGGGAAGCAGAGGGGTGGAGGAGCCCATAGACAGAGTGCAATCCCCGCTCCCCACCCTGAGCCTGGAGGGGCCTCTTGGAATAGGGGACTATTATGCTGGGTCCTGAAGGAGAAGCACAGCAAGGCAGGTGCAGAGATTGTGTGCTCTTCCCTGTGCCTTCACGGTGTAGCATGAGCAGCCTGGGGGTCCCTCAGGAGCCTGGCTGTCCTGCGTGTGTGTCTACATATGCCGCAGCAGCCCCTCATTAGCTCCTGGACGGGGATCCTGCTGCGACGGTTGTTTGGGGGACTCTGCTTAATTGCTGCGTTTGCTTAATTGCAGCATCTGGAGAAGGGGACAAAGCAGCAGAAATAGCCATAGCAGAAAGAATGAGCTTAAACTGCCTGAGAGCCAAGGAGGCCTTGAGGGGAAGGGAACTAACTGCTCATCTCTATACACAGTCCGACGGTTGCAGCACATATCTCAGTATACACAGAGGCACACGGGACACACCTGTGCGCACACGTGCACATCATGTCCTTAGAGGGTTCCTGGAATATACACAACACATAGGCACATGGAACACACATACACCTGGACCCATGTTCAAATACAAGGGCTCTACCCAGGCACACATTAAAAACACATATGTAGTCTCAAACTAGACATTTGAGAGGTCACGTGTGAGGCGACAACACCTTGCACACATGTGCAAGCTACACACCTACATACACATACAAGAAACACATCAAACCCCACAGGGACGGGTATACACACACATGCACATTGTACACATGCATGCACACTTAAATTAATAAGTCAGCCAGTCTGCCAAGAAAGGGTCACTTTATAAAGGGACTTAGGCCCCATCTAAGTCAGGAGGTTGTCAGAGCAAGGAGGGACAGAAGTGGTATCTTCCTGTTCTTCAGCTAGCACCCAGGAACCCAAGTCTAGCCAGTGGGGCTCACTGGAATTAGCTCAGCTTTGTAATTAGCACATGAGTAGGTACTGAGATCTAGTACTTGCTTTAAAAATCAGGCCTGCAGGTGCGTCTGCACATGGTAGGGCCAAAAGAGAGGGCCGAGAGGATGAGCACTACCCCCCTACATAGTAACCACCCTAAATCAGACTAATGTGTCCCGGGAAAGCACCACTTCTGCAGGGCAACCACAAAGACCCTGTGGAGGTTCTCCTTAACAATGATAGAAGACCTATATACAACCCTCCATGTCTGCTTTAATGACTCCTGTCTGTCAATATGGAAGAAGACTTCCCTAAGAACCTGGAGAAAAATTTATGCTTGTCCAAAGAATGAAGGGAAATATACTGATAACTTTTAACTAGCACAGACTTTGGGCCACTGTAGAGACCTGCTACAGGAAACCTGAGCATCACAATTAAGGCCCATTTTCCAGAATGACAGGTGCTCAAGCTATACTTATATCAGGGACCCAAGGGGGAAGGATCAGTGTGTTAGTTAGTGTAACACCAGCTGCTGTAACAAATAACCCCCTGGATTTCAGTGACTTCATACAGAATTTTATTTCTTTTTTTTTATTTTTGAGACAGAGCCTCAAGCTGTCACCCTGGGTAGAGTGCTGTGGCATCACAGCTCACAGCAACTTCCAATTTCTGGGCTCAAGCGAGTCTCCTGCCTCTGCCTCCCAAGTAGCTGGGACTACAGGCACCCACCACAACGCCCAGCCATTTTTTGGTTGCAGCCACCACTGTTGTTTGGTGGGTCTGGGCTGGATTCGAACCCACAAGCTCAGGTGTACGTGGCTGGCACCTTAGCCCGTTGAGCCACAGGCGCTGAGCCCAGAATTTTATTTCTTGTTCATAGGTATCCTGGTTGCTAGACAGCTGTCCTCCTTCTGGTGATTCACACAGAAGATTGTTAATCTTGCGACTCCATTATCTCCTGAGCTCAGAGTTATCTGTTTTCATTTGGCAAAAGAGAGGAGACAGGGTGGAGAAGGTTTACCAGGTTCTTTAAAAACTTGGCCATAAGTGACTTACAAACTTCCCTCCTGCCCCTATTTTATTGGAGAGAACTAATCATACAATTACTCTTGTTAATAGAATAAGCCAAACTCTGTAACATAATTTAATGAGGTTTATTCTGAGCCAATATGAGTGACTTTGGCTTGGAGATACATAAACCCAAGATGTCTGGAGTAAGTGGTCCCTGGGGTGGTCAGATTACAGTCTGGTTTTACATATTTCAGGAAGAAAGAAATTGCAGATAAAATCATAAAATCAATAATGGAAGGCATACATTATTCCAGCCCCAAAAGGTGGGATATGTTGAGGCAACAGCTTAAAAGTTATAGGTGAGGGCAGCACCTGTGGCTTAGCGAGTAGCGCACTGGCCCCATATACTGAGGCTGGTGGGTTCAAACCCCACCCTGGCCAAACTGCAACAAAAAAATAGCCAAGCACGTTGGCGGGCGCCTGTAGTCCAAGCTACTTTGGAGGCTGTTGCAAGAGAATCGCCTAAGTCCAGGAGTTGGAGGTTTCTATGAGCTGTGTAATGCCACAGCACTCTACTGAGGGCAATAAAGTGAGACTGTCTCTACAAAAAAAAAAAAAGTTATAGGTGAATTTAGAGATTCTTTAATTGGCAATTTGAGAGAGTTAAGCTTTGTCTAAAAATTTGGAGTCAGTAGGAAGGAATGCCTAAATTAAGATGAAGGGGTCTGTTATCTGTCATGTGATACCATGCCAGCAAAAAAAGACCCAGATTTCATGGATTGTAAGGCAGGATTTAACCCTTGCCTGGCATGGTCTTAACTCTTGTTCATAATTTGGGATCTCCTATCACAAAGTCTGTTTTGTCTTTGTTAGTGTTATTTTCTATTTTAGCATTAATGCTGGTCAATTATTGTGTCTAAACTCCAAAATGGAAAGGAGTATAGTGAGTTGTGTCTGAGAATTGAATTTTAGGATTTTTCTGGGGTCCTCTTAGTGGGTCCATTCAGTTGGTGGGAGGCTTAGAACTTTAATTTACATCCTGAATACAAGGGAGCCTAAAGTCATATTCCTAGCCTGGGCATCTCCCTCTCAACCACAACTGTGCAAAGGGAGTATGAATTATTATGGCTCCAGTATTCCAAGCATTAACCATCATTGATCCATAACCTCAGGGGGAAGCAGCAGGAAGAGTCTGTAGTGCTCCTCCCACTCACTACACCAAATCCTGCTCCCAGGAGAAGATACCAGTCCCACCCTGACCACCCACCCACCTATTCTGGTCCCCTGCCTTTGGAGGAGTGACTACAAATATGATTCCTTTGAAGGCAAAGTGAACCTGGATTGATTTGGCAAGTCTTTAGGTCAGCAGAGAGGATAATAGTGAGTGTCCAAATCTCTTTCTCCAGACGTTTATTGAGCCATTTCTGTCTGCCAGGTCTGACGCTGGGAACAGTCCTGTGAATCAGACACAGTCTCTGTTCTGAATTTGTTACTCCTCCTAAGGCAGAAAGAAAACAGATAATAATTTGTGAATGGGGGGTTGTCACTGTGATATTCCATTAGGAACAAGATGAGGAAGGAGGGAGGGGCAAGGAAATCACCAAGGCTGCCAGATGATGGTGATGGCGTGTTTCAGGGAAGGGATGGGGGCAATATTTGAAGAAGCAATCACCTGTGCCCAAAAGGAATAGACGTTTCTAGGCAAGAAGATAATCCTTGCGAAAATCAGAAACCTAAAGTCTCCAGCTCCTTACACAAACAACTGCTGATTCAAGTGCTAATCAGAAATCCCATCCCTGAGAACCCGGAAACCTGTGCTAATTCGTAAGCTTATTATATATGTATGTTGATTGTAAACTTCGTCCTGGAGCAGGGCTAAATCACAAACTTGGGCAGAAACAAGCACAGATAATCACTACTCAAAGAGATTCACATGCTAATGGTCATTCTGAATTGATTCATGTGCTAACTACAATTTTAGGATAATTTAATAGGACGATAGGAAGGTGATAAGATATTCATAGGGAAGAGCCCAGACTTTGATGCCCAACAGCTTGGTTCCCAGACCAGGATGTGGTCTGACTGTGGAATGACTGTTCCAAGTTATTCACTTCTCTGGGTCTCAGCTTTATTACTGTGAAGGGGCGCTGATAATACCGCAAATGGCTGTTGGGAGGATTAAATAAGCTAACACACCGTAAGCGCTGGGAGCAGTGCTCGACACGTGAAAAGTGCTTATTCAGTAAGTACTAGCTGTAAAAATAACCATAATATGCAGCCAACAGATAATGTCCTGATTTCATTTAATCGTCATAGCGGGGCCTACCTCCAGTTTCTTCCTTATTAATCACCCTTTCTTGGACCAGGTCCAGGGACCTTCCTCTCTTGAAAGTCTTTCCATGAGTTCCCAGCACAACCCTCAGCATCCCTACCACTCTCGGGCACTGTTGCCAGACCGCGGCACAGCCTCTTAGCTGCCACGTGGGGGCAGCAACACGTCGTTCTGCCTCTGCGCGCGCGATGCACTGCGGGGCGTGTAGTCTTACTGGCAGCTTAAGGAGTGGTTCCTCAGTTGGCGTACGAACTACGCTTCCCAGAAGACCACGCGACACCCTCTGCCTAACCTTGCTCAAGTCAAGAGGCTCTGAGGCCTCTCCCACTCAGAGTGTGCCTCCCAGACAGCGCGGGTGATTGTGGGCTGTAGGAACCGGCTCCGCCTCCGGAGGTGGGCGGTGCTGCGCAGGCGCAGAGGGTTTACCGAGCCGTCTGGACCGCAGCGGATGGATAGTGTTCGGGTCTGGACGCCAGGTCTGGGAGCAGCAGCCGCCAGTGCTGAACGGAAGGCGGCCAGGAGAGTCACTTCGTCCCTTATTCGAGCAAGCGTGAGACCCGCATCCTCCTGGCCTGCGGGTGCCCCGGATTCTGCTCAGCCGCCCTCTCCCCTCTCTTGCACCTTAGCAGTCCTTGTCAGCAACCAAGCCTGTCCATAGCCCGTCGGTCTTGAAGGAGAAAACAAAAACAGAGCCCTTTTCCTCTTTTCTGTTTCTTCACAACCCCCTCCCTTTATTATGGTAATGTTCAGTCACACACGAAAGTAGAATAATGCTACTCCCAGTACTTACCACCCAGCTTCAACAATTATCAACTTGTGGCCAATCTTGTTTTACTTATTCCACCGCCCCTCGAATTAGTTTAAAACAAATCTCTGACATCATATGATTTCGTCCATAAACATTTCGTCTAAAATATTAGGCTTTTAAAGAAACATAACTAACATCTTTATCACACCTAAAAATTAACAGTAATTCCTTAATAGTATCTTACATCCAACCAGTCTCCAAAATTTCCTAATTCTCTTAGAAATGTCTTAGAACTTTTGCCTGGTTCAAACTGGAATCCAAACGGTCCATGGACTGCATTTGTTTGGTCCTTCTTTAAGTCTTTTACTCTGTATAACAATTACCCCTGCCTGAGTCATCTGACAGTTCGATTTGGCTGTTTGCATCTCCTGGTGTCCTTTAGCCTGTTCTTCTGTCCCCTGTATGTCTTACAAACTGGTAGATCTAGAGGCTGGGTCGGATTCAGGTTCCATTTGGAGGTAAGTATACTTCAGGGATGATGCTGAGTTCTTTCATCAGGAGGAACATAACATCTGGTTGTCTTTTTGTGTGTGATGTTAACATCCAATGTTGGTTTTGAGTTTTTTCAGCCTTATTATAAAACCACAGGGGAATTTTGAGAAGTTTTCACACATTCCCTGTCCACTCCTCCATTTCATTTCAGAAAAATGAAACTTTTTGTTGTTAAAGCTCATCCTTGCTGCCACATTCAGGAGGCAAGTCTCAACTCACTGGTCCTGCAACAATAGCAGACATTCCAGGCCTGTCCTGTGCTGTCCACTATGGTAGCCGTTAGCCATTGTGGTGTCTATTAAAGACCTGACTAGTCCTAACTGAGATGTGCTGTTAAGTATAATTTTCAAAGACTTAGTATGAAAAAATGTAAAATATCTCATTAATTAAATATTGATAACATGTTGAAATGATAGCATTTTGGATCTGTTAATAAAATAATTAAGTCAAATGAGATATTTTATTAATTTACTGTTCCGTGTTTGTATTTGCTTTTTAACATAGCTACTAGAAACTTTAAAATCGCAGCTGTGGCTCTGCTTGAATTTCTATTATTAATAGAAAGTGTTGTTCTAGACTAGTGGTTTGCAAAGTGTTATCCCTGCCAGCAGCATCACCATCACATGACAATGTGTTAGAAATGCAAATTCCCTGTTGCCTTAGACCTACTAAACCCTAATCTCTAGGGAGGGACCCAGCAGTCTGCCTTTTAACGAGCCCTCTAGGCTATTTCTGTCTTAGAACAGGTCAGTTTCTGTGACTCAGTGCTCTCCCAAACCCACCCACTTCTCACCCCTTCAAGCGCCATTTGCTCCCTCATGGGCCACCATCATAGCTTACAAATTGGTTTCCCTGCCTCTCATCTTATTCCCTACTCACATCCCAGCTAAAGGGATTTTTCAAAAACATAAATTAGACCGCCTAATTTTGCCATATAAAACTTCTCAATGGCTTCTCGTTGCACATAAAGTCAAGACCCTGCTGATGGTCTCCATGGCCACCGTCCTGTGGCCACTGTAGCTCCTCCCTCCTCCAGCCAGTCCCTGAGTCCCCTCTGCTCTTTTTGCCCCAGCCACGCCAGCCTGCTCTCTGTTCCTCATGTTCCTCATGTTCCTAGCTCTTGCGTGCACTGGGGCCTTTGTGACGGCCATTCCCTCTCCGGGAATACGGTTCTCCTAGATCTTTGCAGGCCTAGCTCCCTCTTTTCCTTTCGGTCTCAGAGCTGCCATTGTGCTACCCCAGCTAGAGCCCAATTCCCCTGCACCCACATTCACACAGCAGCACCCACCTTTCAGTCTCTGCATGATATGTACTGTGTGCTGTTCTTTCTTTCCATTTGCCCATCTCCCCTGCTACCGGGCAAGGACTCACCTCTCTTGCTCATCACTTTGTCTCCAGCTTCTCACACAGTGCCTGCACATAGTAAGTATTCAGCAAAGGTCTACTCAGTGCCCCAGTGGGGGACCCACCCCAGCTGCTCCTCTTCAGTCTCTTTGGCTGCCTTCACCTTTCCTGAAGTTAGTTTCAGAGGGTTTAGCTATTGAAATATTTCACATGACAATCCTGATTGCCACCAACATGAAGTATCCCAGTAGACCTCTGAGGACCTGACAAAGATAAAGAAACCACTCCTTTCTGGTGGTTAAAACGAGGGGCATTGGCCCAGCACTATGGCTCATGCCTGTAATCCTAACACTCTGGATGCCTAGCGGGGTGGATGGCTTGAGCTTAGGAGTTTGAGGCCAGCCTGAACAAGAGCGAGGCCCCATCGCTACTAAAAATAGAAAAATTAGCTGGACATTGTGGCAGGCGCCTGTAGTCCCAGCTACTTGGGAGGCTGAGGCAGGAGGATCACTTGAGCTCCGGAGTTTGAAGTTGCTGTGAACCGTGACACCACAGCACTCTACCTAGGGCAAGAGTGAGACTGTCTCCAAAACCAAATCAAACCAAACCCAAGCAAAATAAACAAAAATAAACCAGGGATATTAACACTTGGAGGTGGATATGCAAAGGTTGGAAGAACTGAGGGGCTGAAAGGGAGCCAGTGAAGCAAACAGAAATTAGCAGAGGGAAACTGCTGCCCCCATAGGCTGGGGGAACAAAGGGAGGGGATGGTGTCACAAGAGCCCGGAGATTCAGACACCTAATAGTATCTGGAAACACAGTAGTATTGTATGGCTGGCAGGCCCAGAGCTGTAGAGGAGAAAGAGGGAAATGGCCCTGGAAGTGGACACTGGTCTCCTGCCTAAGCTTCCCACTGACTGTGCCCCAGCTGAATCCATATGATGTGGGAACCTGGAAAGTGCCGCCTCGGATGCAGACCCAAAGGGAAGGGCGATGAACACATATGAGTGTGAATATAGCCCAGAGCAGCACAGTGTGGGTTCCCCTGAGACTCAGGGCTCCAACAGCACCTGTTGTCCCACCCAGGCCCCGCTCATATGACATCTCCGGCTGTGGTAGGGTTAGTTAGGGCTGAGTTTGCAACCTCAGCATTTCAGTTATCTGTTGCTGCACAAGAAATTATCCCCCAATTAAGTGGCTTAAACAACCATCTTATCTTCCTTCTGATTTTACAGGTCAGAAACTTAAGAAGGGCTCTGTGAGGCTGTTCTCACTTGGTGTCTAGTATTTGATTAACTCAGATGTTGGCTGTGGCTGGAGTCATTTGAAAATTCAACTGGGCTCTTGTCCCAGAGGGCATATTCACCAGGCTGGCCACGTCGCAGGCTGTTGGTTGAAAGCTCAGTTGGGCTGTTGAGCAGAGCAGCTGCACATGGCCACTCCAGCATGTGACCTTACATGGCAGCTGGCTTCTTCCACAGCAAGTATCCCCAAAGACCCAAGCAGAAATGGATGGGCCTTTCTGACTCAGCCTCAGATGTCACCGCTTCAGTTGCTATCTGTTGGTCAAAAGAGTCTCAAGCCAGATTTAACATGAGGCTGTATAGATTCCATCTTTTGAGGAATTGGTGGCCACATCTCACCATGAAAAAATGTTCTTTGAGACAATGACATGAGTCTTTTTCTCTCCTCATGCTGCCATTCTCTTTAGATGACCTTCTCTATTCTGGTGGCTTTGATGACTGTCTACGTGGCTATAACTGCCAGTTCAATTCCCATACCCTCTCCCAAAGTATAGACTGGACATCGTCCACATCCCAACATAATGCTTTGGAACCTCAAAATTAGAATATTCAGACCTGGACTCTGGTAATTCTGATACTTGGTTGCTGGTTGGGAATCTTTGTTCTCCCCAATGAAAGTTGGATTTCTTTATGCAACATGCAGGGCCACCATCACTCTCCATTCTGTGGACCCTGATTATCCTCCACACTCGTCTTCCTGACCTGAACTTTGGTGATTCACCAAGATTAAAGCTCTAACTGGTTTCTCACTGTGTACCTCTGTTTATGCTCTTCTGTTTCACCTGCTGCATTCTACTCATTCTTCAAACCCAAGTCTGGGGTTACTTCCTCCTTGGAAGCCTTCCCAGACACTTACCTGGGGAGAGCTACCTGCCTCAGGGCCCTGTAATGGCCTGGACCCATGCATTCCCTGCATTTCAGGAGACTGTGACTGTGTGGCCTACCATTGCTTCTGCTCCCCGTCTGGCCCTTGTGAATAGGCTGCGAAGAACTATTTGATGGACTGTGAGGTCTGTTATACTGTGGCCTCTCAAAGAACTATGCCTCTCTGTTCGTACTTTTATATAACCCTCTCTCATTCAATCTGCCTTGGACTTTTTTTCTTGCTTTAAGCAATAGAATGTGACAGAAGTCACTCTCTGCCAGTTCTGGTCTAAGCTGTAAGCCTGGCATCTTTTGCTTTTGTGCACTCAGAAGTATACAAAGCAGACCACATGGAAAGGCAACCTGGAGAGAGCATCTGGAGACACTATGTGGAGGAGAACTCAGAAAGCAACAAGAATCAATGCTGATATATGACCCCAGTTTGGCTGTGCTAGCTCTCTATCTCATCTCAGAGAGGCCATGTTGCACAGTCTAGTTTTAGCCAACATCATATGGAGCACAGACAAGCTGTCTCAATTTGTCTTATCCAAATTTTTAAGAGGCAGGACAGTGAACAAAAAACTTGGTAGTTGTTTTAAACCCTGTGTTTTGGGGTATTTTGTTATGCAGCAATAGCTACCTGACACAGGATGAGTGAACTATTTCTTATTTATGTGTGGCCTCACAGAGGAAGGGAAGGAATATTGTTCCCAAAATAAATATGCTCAATGCCCAGATCAGGGCTGGCATGTCATTCATTCATTCATTCTTTCACAAGGTACAGTAGAACCTACACAGTTGACCACTTCCCTACACTGACCACCTCTTTAAGTTGACCCCATTTTCATAGACCAGACAAGCACCACATGTACATATCTGTACAATAGGCCTAGTTCCATATGTTGACCAGTTTGTTACAGTCCCTCGGGTGGTCAATTTACAGAGGTTCTACTGTATTTATTTACTCATTTATTTAAAAAAGTTTTTTAGAGATGGTGTCTTGCTACGTTGCCTATGCTTGACTCAAATTCCTGGACTCAAGGGATCCTTCCCATCTCAGTCTACCAAGTAGCTGAGACAGCAGGTGTGTGCCACTGTGCTCAGCTTTGCTAAATATTGAGAACCTGGCACGTGTCAGGTTGTCAGTGCTGTGAATACACTAGTGGCAAAACAGTAAAATCATGGAACTCACATAGTTTAAAGTGTGGTTTCTGTGTAAGAACAATCTCCACGGGTAATGTTCCAGAATGGCCAAAGACAGCAGGAAAAGCAAGCATGTATTATAGATCAGAAGCATAGGCTCATAACTGATGAATTTATAACTGAGCCATTTGAGGAAAAAAATATCAACTTGGAGCTTCATCTTACATGATAAATGAAAATAAATTCCAGATGGACGAGAGTAAAATGTGGGAAGAATATTACACAGTGAAAGTCCTGAAGATGAAGTAAATATTTAATAACCTCTGGATAGAAAAAGACTTTCTGAACTTCAAAGTGAGGGAACAAATCACCAAGGAAAAGATTGATGGGTTTGACTGTATAAAGAGTTGAATATACTCTATGTCTAAAAAGCGCATTGCCAAGATTAAAGTTAACCAAATAGTAGAGAACAATATTTGTACCAAGGACATTAGAAAATGGTTAATATCAGCTTGGCGCCTGTGGCTCAAGCAGCTAAGGTGCCAGTCACATACACCTGAGTTGGCAGGTTCAAATCCAGCCCGGCCCGCCAAACAACAATGACGGCTGCAACCAAAAAAATAGCCGGGCTGTGGCAGGCACCTGTAGTCCCAGCTACTTGGGAGGCAGAGGCAGGAGACTCGCTTGAGCCCAGGAGATGGAGGTTGCTGTGAGTTGTGATGCCACGGCACTCTATCCAGGGTGACAGCTTGAGGCTCTGTCTCAAAAAAAAAAAAAAAAAAGAACAAAAGAAAATGGTTAATATCTTTAATGTATTGAAGACATTAAGAAATTAATGTGAAATTAATATGAAAACTCAATAACCCAAAAGAAAAATGAGAAAAGGAAAAGAAAATTCATAAAAAAAACAAATAGCCAAACATGATCAAAGCCATATTCACCACTAGTAATATCTAAATAATTTGCTACTTGATTTTTTTTTATTTTTTGGCTGGGGCTGGGCTTGAACCCACCACCTCTGGCATATGGGGTCAGTGCCCTACCCCTTTGAGCCACCGGCGCTGCCCTAATTTGCTACTTGAAATACCAAGAAGCTCCCCTTTTTGCCTGTCAAATCAACAAATGTTTGAAATGTGGCTCCTTATAATCAGCAAGAGTTCAGGGGAATTGGAGACCCCAATGACCATGGCTGGAATGTAAATGGGGATGACCCTTCTGAAGGACTGGACAGCCTGAGTCCAAAGCCAGAAAATGTGTACAACTATTGATCTACCATTTATACTTCTTCAAATTTAGTCCTTGGAAAAAATCCAAGAAGTGGGAAAACATTTTACTACAAGGATTTTTTATAACACTATTTTTTAATAATAGCAACCCCCCCAAAAGTCCAAAAACAAACCAAAACCCAACCGAGCAAATGAAAACAAAACAAAAAAAAAAACAAACAAAAAAACCCCAAACCCAAACCCAGCTGTAATTCATTGTGCATCCCACCGGCGTTTGACAAAGATCCAGGAGATGTTAATAGGTATTTGAAGACAAAGGGGTTCCTAGTTCAGCAAAATGTGGGAAATGCTGGCTTTAATGAAGTTAGATGAGCTGTCCGTTGCAGGCAATTTCATTAACATGCACAACTCCATAATAACTGTACAGGGAGGGACCTCTGAGGCATTAATGTCTGAGTTTGTTTGGCCCAGAAGCTATTGCTGGTAATTGCCACACCATCCCTCCTGCTCAGTCATCCCAAGACTTGTGCAGATTCAAAGAGTGGGGAAATAAATTTCATCCGTTGATGGGAGTTGCTATAAAGACCAATGGCAAAGAGCAAGGAGACAGGAACGGGTGAAAAACTAGATCCATTTTGGCAACCAGTCTACCGGAGCTCTTTCTTCATGGAGCATGTTAAGTAAGGTCAATAACTAGCTATTTTATCAACTGAAGATCTACAAATCTCAGTGGCTTCATACAGTCTATTTTTTTCTTCATGCCACAGTGTAATACAGTCTGTGGGGTGATTACTCAGGGTCATATAGGGACTCAGGCTCTTTCCAGCAGCTCTGGCCTCCTTCAGTTCCCCCTCCCCCATTTCCAGTTCTCTTCTTTCAGTGGGTGTGGAAAGAGGAGAGGCCTCAACTTGGAAGGTTTTCACTGTCACTGCCTTGGCCTGAAGTCACTTACGCGTCCATGGGAAATGTAGTCTGGCTGTGTTGGAAGGAGCAAGAGGAAGTCATTTGGGCGAGCAATTAGCCGGTGTCTGTCACACATTTTCTCTGAAAATAGAGAGAGGTTATTTATTTATTGTTGTCTTATTTCTCACCTGTCTCCCTCCACTGGAACATAAGCTCCATAAGGGCAGGTTTGCATATCCCATCACCCGCCACTGGGCCTGGACATGGTAGGCACTCAACAAATACAGTACAAGCTCTGCAAGCTGACCACCCCAGGGACTGTAACAAACTGGTCAGCATATGGAGGTGGTCAACACAGGGAACTAGACTACTGTACTGACATGTGCATGCACGTCTGGTCTGTGGAAATTAGATGAACGAGGCTGGGCACGGTGGCTCACGCCTGTATTCCTAGCACTCTGGGAGGCTGAGGTAGGTGGATCCCTTGAGCTCAGGAGTTTGAGATGAGCCTGAGCAAGAGTGAGACCCCATCTCTACTAAAAATAGAAAAACTAGCCAGGCGTTGTGGTAGGTGCCTGTAGTCCCAGCTATTGGGGAACCTGAGGCAAGAGGATCCCTTAAGCCCAAGAGTTTGAGGTTGCTGTGAGCTATGATGACCCCTGGCACTATACCCAGAGCGACAGAGTGAGACTCTGTCTCAAAAAAAAAAGATGGACTATTATGTCCCCCATAAGACTGTATTTCTTTCTTTCTTTTTTTTTTTTTTTTTGAGACAGAGTATTATTCTGTCACCCTCGGTAGAGTGCTGTGGCGTCACAGCTCACAGTGAGCTCAAATTCTTGGGCTTAAGCAATTCTCTTGCCTCAGCCTCCCAAGTAGCTGGGACTACGAGCACCTGCCACAACCCCCAGCTATTTTTTGTTGTTGTTGCAGTTGTTTAGCTGACCCCAGGCCGGGTTCGAACTTACCACCTTCAGTGTATGTGGCTGGCGCCGTAACCACAGGTGCTGAGCCATAAGACTGCATTTATAAAGAGATTAGGAACAGGAGAAATTGCTCATGTATCTTGAGCACTGTTTGTTAGGATAAAGGATAGTGAGGATTTGAACCCTGAAACAGAACTCAATATCAGCAGCTTAAAGAAGAGCTTTATTTTTCTCTTACAAATAGACCAAACACAGGTTGGCTGCCTGTGGCTCAACAGGCTAAGGCGCCAGCCATGTACACCTGAGCTGGCGGGTTCAAATCCAGCCCGGGCCCGCCAAACAACAATGACAGCTGCAACAACAACAACAACAAAAAATGGCGGGGCGTTGTGGCGGGCACCTGTAGTCCCAGCTACTTGGGAGGCAGAGGCAGGAGACTCACTTAAGCACAGGAATTGGAGGTTGCTGTGAGCTGTGATGCCACTGCACTTTATCCAGGGTGACAGCTTGAGGCTCTGTCTCAAAAAAAAAAAAACAAAAAAAAAAACAAAAAAACCCCAAATAGACCAAACACAAACAGTCCAGAGCTGGTACAGAGGCTTCATGGGGTCAGAGATTCAGGCTGCTGCTGCCTATGGCTCTGCCATCCCTCAGGGAACGTATCCTGGCCTACGTGACCCTCAAACCTCCTCCCACAACCATAGTCCAGGCCAGTGGGATGAGGAAGACGGAAAAGGGATGGAGATTCACCCACTGCTCTTTCTATACATGGGTGAACTGAGAAATGAAATCTTACCTTTAGTGTTCAATTTATTCAGCCTTAAGGATGGTGAGGGTTGTTTCTTTGGTTACTTTACAGAACAAAGGGCCAATGTACTATGGTGAGGTCAGGTCATAGGTGAGCAGTCAAAGGGACTATAGCTGCTCATTCCAGGATAATACAAACTGCTTGCAAAAATAGACTGCGAATTTGCAGATACAGTACTGTCAGAATATATAAAAATATGCCCAGGAAAAACAGGAAGGAAACACAATAAAACATTAATAGCAGCAGTTGCTGCAAGGTAGGTGAATTTTCTTTTGCTTTTCCTGTATTTAAAAAATTTTTATAATAAGCCAGCATTATTAGATTTTTTTTTTTTGAGACAGAGCCTCAAGCTGTCACCCTGGATAGAGTGCTGTGGCATCACAGGTCACAGCAACCTCCAATTCCTGGGCTCAGGAGAGTCTCCTGCCTCCGCCTCCCAAGTAGCTAGGACTACACGTGCCCACCACAACACCCCGCTATTTATTTATTTATTTTGAGACACAGTCTCACATTGTCACCCTCAGTAGAGTGCTGTGGCATCACAGCTCACAGCAA
>CAUYON010119419.1:0-27732 GCA_963573935.1 Arctocebus calabarensis
ACATCACAGCTCACAGCAACCTCCAACTCCTGAGCTCAAGTGAGTCTCCTGCCTCCGCCTCCCAAGTAGCTGGGACTACAGGCGCCTGCCACAACGCCTGGCCATTTTTTGGTTGCAGCCATCATTGTTGTTTGGCGGGCCGGGCTGGATTCAAACCCGCCAGCTCAGGTGTACATGGCTGGCGTCTTAGCCCGTTGAGCCACAGGCGCCGAGCCATGACATACACTCTTATAACAACTCAGTGAGGTGAGACTAGTTTTATTCTTATTTGGTAGAAGAAAATTTTCTATCATTTGAATATTTTTCAATGTACAGGTGTTCCTTTTTAAATAATAATTTTTAAAAAGATAGTAGGCTAGCCCAGCATGGTGGTTCATGCCTATAATCCTAGCACTGAGGAAGGCTGAAGTGGGTGAATCACTTGAGTTCAGGAGTTGGAGACCAGCCTGACCAAAACTGAAACCCCATGTTTACTAAAAATAGAAAAACTAGCTGGGCATTTGTGGCAGGAGCCTGTAGTCCCAGCTACTCAGGAGACTGAAGCGAGGGGATCTCTTGAGCCCAGTTTGAGGTTGCTGTGAGCTATGACATCTTGGCACTCTACCCAGGGTGGCGGAGTGAGATTCTGTCTCAAAAAACCAGATAGTAGGCCATAAAAACATGTTTCATATCTCATATGACAACTGTTTGGTTATCTGAAGTCTTTTCTTCTCCTGTATAAAAAGTCCCAGTTCCTCCAATGACACCTGAAAGTCAGATTTATTATACATTCCAGTTATTAATAGCACTTTCATTCTCAAACGTGTCCCCATTTAGGTAATAAATGTCATGGTCACCCTACTCATAAGGCTTGGTGTTTAGATCCTTTACCATGGGGATTGTCCTCCTCTGGACATTCTTCCTAAGAAGGGTCTCCAGCCCTGAACCTAGTAAAATATGGGGCCCAGTGGAGACACTGACCTTTTTATTCCAGGTTTTCGGCATCTACTGGGGAAGCCTGGGAGTCGTCAGCCTCCTTGGTAGTGCCCCACAACTGACTCACAATGAATTCACAGTCAAATAAACTTCATCTTTTTCAAGTGATTTATTCCTAGACTAAGAATCCTAGTCCCACATTTGTACTTCTGAACTTTTTAACCTACCTTCAGGACTCCACATCTACCCCAGCCAAATGTCATCTGCTCAGGTAGGATTATCGTTCCAGCCTGTCGAGATCATTTTGAACCTCAATTCTGTCATCCAAACCTATTAGTGAGCCTGTTCCTCTTTGTGTCACCTGAAAATGTGATGAGCTGGACACCTACATCTTCATCTGGGTCACTGATAGAAACATCAAATGGCCAGGGCTGAGTCACGCAGGCTCAGAGACCTGCTGCTGGCAAGATATAAAACCTGTCATCACACCTCTCTGGGTACAGTGAGTCACCAGTTACGAATCCCCTAAGCACAGCCCTCATTTTCCTATCACATATACTAGGATAAGATGACAAAGTGCTTCTTGCCCTGTTGAAAGCAAAAACAAACAAACAAACAAAAAAACTCCAGTATCTTCAGCTTTCCCTTAACCTCTTTATTCAATATCCTTATCAACAAAAGAAGCATGGTATTCTGTCCTTTGGCATGTGTTTGTAGAGAACTCGTGCTGGTTTCCTTGCTAAGTCATGCCAGACCCCATATATAATAATCATTTCTAAAATTTTGCCAGGAATCAAGATTAACCTTCATAATTTTTAATTTCCAAATGTCTACTCCTTGCTGGCTATTATGGCAGTATTTGTTCAACTGCACCTCACAGCACCCCTCCCACCCTCCAGGAGTCCTGATCACATTGTGATCTTGACACCTATCTGAAACGTTTTACCATGAGTTTGTCCTATGATTTCCAATTTGAAGTCATTCACCTTAACACTCTGGAAAGAAGGAAAAAGAGAGATGTAGCACCTCTGCTTCCTCTCTTTGGTTAATACCAGACCATGACCTACCCCAAAGGCTGTCCCAGTGTTAAACACATTTTATGTACATATGTATACACACACAAATCACATTAATAATATGCAAACACATTCTCATCAAAATGAAAATATTACAGAAAAAAACTAAAGCTCTCATTGACTACCCCTTCTAATTCTAGTGCATTCTCTATTCTTCCAGATCTCTTTAATGCATTCCTACACATATATGTACACAAAAACATCTACTTTGGTTTTTGTGTTTTAACTATGTCAGCATGTCCTGTACAACATATTCCCCCATTAATATTTTCCGACAGGTTTTTAATACCCAAATTCATAGAATACATGTATTTAATAATAATGTTTCACAGCTGTTGTTTATATATGAAACAATACATATAGTATTTGCATACCTCAAACTCAGGAGGTTTTCTAAATGTAATGATGGAAAAATCCCAAGTTACATTTCAAAGAGAATTGGCAGGGAGTCTGAGTCATGTGTAGGCACCTTAAGAAGTGTCCACACAGAGGAGGTGAGTCTGGAGCCTGGCTGGTGCTGCAGAAAACCGTGACTTATTTTTCCCATATGAAATAATGAAAAACTGTTCATATTTTTACACAGAATATCCCATTTGGATGTTCCAATCTTTGGATTTAAGAGAGAAGTTTCTGTATGAACAGATGAATGGAAAACAAAATGTGGCATATACATACTATGTATAATGGAATATTATTCAGCAGAAAAAGGAATGAAACTCTGATACAAGCTACAACATGGATAAACCTTGAAAGCATCGTGCTAAGTAAAAAGAGCCAGACTCAAAAGATATAAATCTCATATGATTTCACTTACATGAAATATCTAGAATAGGCAAATTCACAGGGATAAAAATAGATTAGAGGTTACCAGGAGCTAGTAGGAGGAAGGAATGGGAGTTATCACTTAATGGGTACAGAGTTTCAGTTTGGGGTGATGGAAATATTTTGGAATAGATCGTGGTGATGATTGGACAACATCAGAGCTATAAAAAAGCCATGTAATTGTAGCATTAAAATAGTTAAAATGGCAAGTTTTTAAAATATATTTTACCATAATAAAAAAGAAAGGGCATTAAAAAAAAAAAATCTTTTGGACTCAGTGCCTGTAACTCAGTGGCTAGGGCGCCAGCCACATACACCGGAGCTGGTGGGTTCAAACCCAACCTGGGCCTGCCAAACAATGACAGCTACAATAAAAAAAAAGCCGGGTGTTGTGGTGGACGCCTGTAGTCCCAGCTACTTGGGAAGCTGAGGCAAGAGAATCACTTAAGTCCAAGAGTTTGAGGTTGCTGTGAGCTGTGACAGCACAGCACTCTACCGGGGGCGACATAGTGAAACTCTTGTTGCAAAAACAAAACAAAAGAAAACCAAAAAAAATTTTGACCCTCAGTTTTTTTTTAAATCTTTTATTTTATTTTATTTATTCATTTTATTGAGACAGAGTGTCACTTTGTTGCCCTTGGTAAAATGCTGTGGCATCATAGCCCACAGCAATCTCAAACTCTTGGGCTCAAGCGATTCTCTTGCCTCAGCCTCCTGAGTACGCCTGGCTATTTTTTTGTTTTTTAAGTATGCCCAGTCTGGGTTCAAACCCACTAGCCCTGGTGGCCAGCATCTTACCCACTGAGCTACAGGTGCTGCCCAGCCCTGAAATTCTTATTTACACTGAACCCTACAAAGATTAATATACATATAGAGGATTTCAGGGAGAATCTTGTGAGTACCTTTATTTTACAGGGGAAAAAAACGGAAGATGCCTGTGTATGTTTAAGTGGCAAATATTTGGTTCTATAACTTGCTTTTCTCATCTAACAATATGCTTTGGAGAGCCTGCTACGTGAGTACCTGTCAGTATCCTACTCCAATTGTGCGGAATCTTCTATAGGATAGATGAACATGCAATGTATTTAACCATTTCTCCACCAGGCACCTTTTACCAGCCTCCACTCTTCCCAAGCTCCAATTTTTCAGATATTTCTCACAGTCTATTGTCAATCAGGTGTCCACTCTTTGGTCATTCTTCCTTCTTCACATTGTAGGTGCAAGGCCTTGGTCAATACGACCTCATTAGAGAACCTCCCAGGTAGTCACATTGGTATCTTTCATGTCCCTCTTGGATTCAGAGAAACAGGCTCAGGAATGTTCTTTGTATTATTGTTCATGAAAGCAGAAAGCACAGACAAGGGTCCATCGACAAAAGACTATTCAGTAAAATTATCTTTGCAATAGACGACTATACTCAACTATAAACAATTAGATATAGATTATAGAACTGTACTATTTATTGACATGAAAAATTATCCATAATACATTGTTAAGTGAAAAATAAGGTTTGCAAAATAGTATTTTATAATCTTATTTTTGTAAAAAGCAAACAAATAAATATTGATTATGTATACATAAAAATAGTCTGGAAGGCTATATACCAAAATAGCCTGTTTGTATACCAAAATGTTAACATGGTGGTAACATGAGTAGTAGAATTATAGGTAATGTTTTATTTTGCACATCTGAATTTTTCAATTTTTCTTCAATTAGCATTCATAACTCATGTAATGAAAGAAAATAGTTTTCAAGTCAAATTTGACTTCCCAAACTCTAGTAATACAGAGCCATCTTAGAGCACGAACAACATTCCTCCATACTCTTCTCTTTCTCTCCAAGAGTTTCACTCTCCACTGGGTGTAAGAAAGAGGGGGCCGGGGAACACAATAGGGCTGCCACTCATAGGCACAATGCCAAGCCACGTGCTAGGGGCTTTGTCTCCATCACTGCATTTAATCCTCACAACAACTAAGAGGAGTAAATTTCACAACTAAAAATAGTCTTCCAGCCTACCCAGGGGGCTCACGCTTATAATCCTACCACTCTGGGAGGCCAAGGCCGGAGGATTGCCTGAGCTCATGGTTGGAGACAAGCCTGAGCAAGAGTTAAGATCCTGTCTCTAAAAATAGACGGGTATTGTGGTGGGTGCCTGTGGTCCCAGCTACTTGGGAGGCTGAGGCAAGAGAATCACTTCAGCCCGAGAGTTTGAGCTTGCTGTGAGCTATAACACCACAGTATTCTACTAAGGGTGACAAAGTGAGAGTGTCTCAAAAATAAATAAATAAATAAATAGTCTTCTAGAGAGTGTAGTGATGAAGGGAAAGGGGATTATTGAGTTTTGGACTAGGAGGAGACAGGGTCAAGAGAAGGCGAGGTAAGGCTGACTCCATATCACAGACAAAAAAACTGAGTCTCTGAATTGGGAAGTAACTAAAGCAAAATTCAAACTTAGATCTGCCCAACCCCAAAACCTTCCTTCTTTCATGGTGCCACAACAGTGGTCACACCGTAGCATCCATTTTTACATATTTATCTGGACTTTTCCTTCCTGGCACCCCATCATCAACTTGCATTTTAAACACCAGCGCTTGTGGTCCTAACTCTGATGCATACGGCCTCTCATGTGGTTCCTTGTGGAAGGGACACGTACTTACAAAATGGACAATGCCCTTGATTATCTTTATGGAAGATATACAGATGTTGTATAAACCATAAGAGATACTTTTTTTTTTTCTTTTTTGTAGAGACAGAATCTCACTTTATCTCCCCGGTAGAGTGCTGTGGCATTATAGCTCACAGCAACTTCCACCTCCTGGGCTTAGGCGATTCTCTTGCCTCAGCCTCCTGAGTAGCTGTGACTACAGGTGCCCGCCACAACGGGCTATTTTTTTGTTGCAGTTTGGCTGGGGCCAGGTTTGAACCCACCACCCTTGGTATATGGGGCCAGAGCCCTACCTACTGAGCCACAGGTGCCGCCCAAGAGAACCTTCATAATGAATCTGCTCCAACTACCCTCCTCTGTCTCTGCAGTGTCCCTTCTCCCACTCCACTCTCCATTCTCCAAGCTACAAGTGTGCTTACCTCACCTTCCCGGACCCCTCCAGTCTAGGACCCTGCAGTTACCTTTCGCTTCATCATCACACTTTCTGGTAAATTTCCCAGACTCTAGTGATTGTACAGAGATACATTGGAACATAAATAGCATTCCTCATACTTTCTCTTTCTTCTTGACAGTTTCAGTGTGTACTATAAGGAAAAGTATGGGGAGGGTAATAGGGGGCGGGACTGTCATTCATAAGTACAGTGTCAAGCCACATGCCAGGGGTTTTCTCTGTGGTTACATTTCATGCTCACAGCTGAGGAAGTTAGATATTATTTGCCCCCAAAAACTAAGGCTCTGAAATGATAAGCAATCATTTGTTTCAATCATCCAGCTAATAAATAACTAAAGCAAATTCAAATTCAGGTTTGCCTGGCCCCAAAACTCATACCCGCACTCAAGGACATTTCTCTCTCTCTCTCTCCCCCCCACCCAATTGTTGCTTAAAATTTGCCACCAAACCTCCCTCTCTTTTCTCCCACCTCCTATAAAAGCCTGAAGTCAGAGGCCAAAGAGTAAAAAGCAAGGGGGCAGTAATATGCACTAATAATCCTAATCATTCCAGCCTATCACAACTGCCACCCTTATTTCCGTAGAGCAGTCACTCACTTATTTTCTCAATGACTCGCTCCTGAGCTGGTTCTGGGTCTCAGACAGCACCAGGCACTGGAGATTGAGTAGTAAATAGGACAAATGTGGTTCTTTCCCTAAGAGAGTCTATATTCTAGCTAGAAAATGTATTATTAAGAGTGTTTGGGCACTAAATAGAGAACATTTATACAAAGCCATAACTAATATAGTAGTCAAAATGGAGAAAGGCATCAAAATAGTAGATGGGTATAATAAGTTCAATAGGAAATTTCTAGAGTTTTGCAGCATGACTTCATCCTTGGCTCTTCCTACTCCCTGGTTTTTTGGGGGGTTTTGGGTTTTTTGTTTTGTTTTGTTTTGTTTTTGAGACAGAGTCTCAAGCTGTCACCCTAGATAGAGTGCTGACATCACAGCTCACAGCAACCTCTAATTCCTGGGCTCAAGTGAGTCTCTTGCCTCTGCCTCCAAAGTAGCTGAGACTATACGAGCCCACCACAATGCCCAGCCATTTTTTGGTTGCAGCTGTCATTGTCGTTTGGTGGGCCTGGGCTGGATTCGAACCTGCCAGCTCAGGTGTACTGTACGTGGCTGGCGCCTTAGCCCATTGAGCCACAGGCGCCGAGCCTACTCCCTGCTGTTGTTAAAGATCTCCAGCTCATCAGATCATCAGAATATATAAAATTTATTAAATGGCAGAGGACTGGCTTGGCCCCCGTAGCACAGTGGTTATAGTGCCAGCCACATACAGCAAGGATGGTGGGTTCAAACCTCTGCCTGGGCCAGCTAAACAACTACAACAAAAAAATAGCCAGGCACCTGTGGTGGACACCTGTGGTCCCAGCTACTTGGGAGGCTGAGGCAAGAGAATCGTTTAAGCCCAAGAGTTTGAGGTTGCTGTGAGCTGTGACACAACAGCACACTACTGAAGGCAACACAGTGAGACTCTGTGTCCAAAAAAAAAGGAAAAAAAAAGGGTAGAGAACAAAATTAAGACCTCAGAGACAATTTGGAATAATGGGTCAAAATTAACATAATGAAATTTAAGGATAAATGTGAAGTCCGGAATTTGTTTTACCAAATCAATTCCCCAAGCACACTGAAAGGGAATTCTGGTTTGCCAGTGGCTCATATGAGAAAAAGCAGTTTTTGTTGCATGAGCTTAACATAGGTCCTCAAAGCCAACTGGCTTCTAAAAAGCTAGGATGGGCAGGGAACAATAGTTCACACCCATAATCCTACCACTCTTGGAGGCCTAGGCAAAAGGATCACTTATGGGCAGAAGTTTGAGATCGGTCTGAGTAACATAGCAAGACCTTGTCTTTACAAAATTTTAAAAACTAGTTGGGTATGGTGGCATGTGCCTGTAATCCCAGCTACTCAGGAGGCTGAGGCAGGAAGATGGTTTGAACCCAGGCATTTGAGATTGCAGTGAGCTGTGATGACACCACTACAGTCTAGCTTGGGCAACAGAGCAAGACCTTGTCTCAAAATAAAAAATAATAGGCTCGGCGCCTGTGGCTCAACGGGCTAAGGCGCCAGCCACGTACACCTGAGCTGGGGAGTTCGAATCCAGTCTGGGCCCGCCAAACAACAATGACGGCTGCAACCAAAAAATGGCCAGGTGTTGTTGCGGGTGCCTATAATCCCAGCTACTTGGGAGGCAGAGGCAGGAGACTCACTTGAGCCCAGGAATTGGAGGTTGCTGTGAGCTGTGATGCCATGGCACTCTATCCAGGGTGACAGCTTGAAGCTCTAGCTAAAAAATAATAATAATAATAATAAAATTTAGAAAAAACTAAGGCATTGGTGTGGGCAGCTCTGATGGATTCTGGTATAGAATGGAAAGACACTGTCCTCAGGGCTGCTCTGAGAGAGTCCTCCACCCACACAGATCTATGAGGCAGGCTGCAGGTGTCAACAAAGTCATGTGGCATCTGCATCTTCGTGTGGCAGGTCTGACCACTTGGCCTATCTCCTTCATTTACAGAATAGCCAATTGAGGCCAGAGAGGGATGGGAGTCTGCTTTTGGGGGGTCAGTAAGTTTGCAGCAGAACTGGCACAGCTCTTAACTATCTTAAATGAATGAATGATGTACACGGATAAGAATAAAGTACATGGAGGGCCACAGATGAGATCAGGGTCATTCATTTCATCTTCTTTGAGACATCCAAGAGGATTCATCAAAGCAATAATCTTCCCGTTGACTTATACACAGATTGTTTAGGCTTAGTACATATCCCACCCCGGAAGTTTCTGCCTTCACCCCCCCCACACTCTCCTCCCTACCCTGGCCAGTGCTGGGGAAGCATTACTCAGCTCTTGCTCACTCTCTGGGTTTTCCTTCATCTTCCAAGATCCCTCCTCCAGGAAGGCCTCCTGAAATAAGGAGACTATGTTCCTGGTGTCCCTGCCAGCCACAGGAGCCCCTTCTCGAAGCTCAACTCTGGGCAGTTATCCCAAATTATCCTAAGAGGGTGGGGACCTAGAGCAAGCCCCCATCTTGTCCCACTGTATTCTCTTGTCTCCTCATAGCCTTGGGCCTCTCCACTCTGCTCCCCTGCTCCTCACCGAGGCCCCACCCGCAGATCTAGGTCTCCCTCAGACCCCAGACCCCAGTCCCTTTCCCCTCCCCCGAGGTTCTCTGTCGTTATCTCTGGAAAGTGAGGTTTGTGCATCATCATTAATGGACTGAGCAGCAGGGTCAGCGAGGCAGGTAGCAGTAAACGCAGCAATTACGGCCGCGCCTCCATCCGAGCGCCTTCGTTCCCAATCCATCTCCCCTCATCACCGGGGCAGTGCTGAGCCGGCCTTGCCTTCATTACATTAATCAGGTTAATTCCAAGTTAGAGTCCACATTCAAATCAAAAAGCTGTCAACAGGGGTGAGGTGCCAGAGGAAATAGGAAGAGCTGTCCTCCCTTAGAATAGGGCCTGGTAGGAGGGTCCAGGCCTAGACACCTCACAGCCTGCCCTGCAAGGCCCTGTCTCTCCCCGGGCTATTCCCACTCTGTGTCTGGGCCCAGCTCCTGAGACCTCTTTTGCATTCTGGATTGAAGACATGGCTAAGGCTCTGCATATGGAGTTTAGAGGCAAAGGAGAGTCCAATTCTCTGTCTCTCTGAACAGACTGACCACGCCATCATGTACCGTCACAAGTCTGTGCACTGACAACTCTTAGAGACTGCCACACTCATCATCTAAGAAACCCTGAGAGCTGTGCAATGTACAACCTGCACAACTATACAGAGCAGCTCTGCAGGCCACCTCCCAAGAAACTAAGGACCTGGAGAAGGTAAGAGGATGGTGGAGGAGGGAGAGTAGCCAACACTGGAACTCAAAGAGCTTGTTAAGAGAAGACACAGATCAACGGAGAGACGGCCTTCACCAGCAACAACTTCTCCATCAGCGCCAATACACTGAAATTGCCCATACCTCCTTCAAATGAACTAACAGGTGTGCAGTTTCATACACCAAAATTCCTAGCTACATAATGATACACACATAGTCACTGTTCATGGTTACCCAGGCAGATAGTCATTCTCCTGCATACTGTTATTTCAAAGTACAAGGAGTCTTCAACAGTCAATCACATGCCTCTACCATCACTTACCTACACCCAAATACCAACACTCACCCACATATCCACCTTCATATCAACCAAGTCATTCCCACACAAACATATATAGTCACAAACTCCCATGCGGCCGCACACACAAACTCACATAGAGCCACACATACACGGCCACACACACAGCTCCAAACACCTCGAGGGCACACTTCATCTCCAATTGTGAGCAAATGCTGTTGGTTTTCATTAATCTGCAGACTCTGTGTTTGCCAGTCTTTCTGGCTCCCCTCTCTTTCTCTCCCCCACTCTCTCTCTTTCTGCTCCGAGGCAGGTGAGCGCATCAATTTTCTCCTCGTCTGTGGCAGTTAAATTAAATGGAATCGGCCTGATTGCTGAAAATCAAAAGGAAGGCTGATAAAGCAATTAAATCCCTCTAATTCCTCGTCCTGAAAGGTGCAGCGGCTCTGAAGCTAATTAACTTCATAATGAAAATCCTTCTTCACCCTTTTAGGCTCTTCTCCCCGGGTCTTCTCTCCTCTCCTTCTCTCCTTCTAGGGGAGAAGCTGGTTTCTGAGGAAGAGCCAGATCAGCAGCATTAAACATCAGAACCCTGGAGAGGTCTCAGGGGTCTCTCTCCTGTGCCCCTGAATCTGCCTCCCTGTCCTTCCCTCCCCCACTCAAGTGCCTACCCTCAATGCCTGGCCTCCCTTTTCCTATACCTAGTTGCCTGCTTAGCTCTCAAAATCACATTTCTAATATCCATCTTTATCCTAAATAACCCCCATTACTCCAACATTCAGCCCTTCTCCCACCAGCCCTACCCCCACAACTGGCTCTTACCCCAAGTACCTAACCTCCTTCCACGGTCAGTCTCCCCAACACCAGCCCTGTCTCTAACACCAACCCTACCCAACACCCAGCCCACCTGCCTCTCCAACCCTACCTCAACACCAGCCCACCTTCAACTCATCGCTGAGCACCTAAGAATGTGTCCAGAACTGTATGAGGCACCAGAGCTACAGAGATGAATCAAAATAAAAATTTAAAAAACAAACAAACAAAAATGTCCCTATCCTAAAGGATCTCCTTTTCAAGACAAACAAAAAGACAATTACCATATGAGGTAATAGGGCCTTACTTAAAAGCAGCTTTCCTGGTCTTCTCAGGCTGCCATAACAAGATATCATAAATTTGAGTGGTTTGTAAACAATGAAAATTTATTTCTAACAGTTCTGGAGGCTGGGAAATCTAAGACCAAAGTGCTAGCTGATGCAATGTCTGGTGAGGTCCCTGTTCCTCATAGATGGTATTTTCTTATTGTGTCCTCACATGGTAGAAGGGATTAGCTAGTTCTTTAGGGTCTCTTATTAGGGCACTAATCTCTTTCATAAGGGATCCACCCTTATGACCTAATCACATCCCAAAGTCCCACCTTATAATGCCAACACTTCGGGAGTTAGAATTTCAATAAGAATTTGGGGGCAGGAAGGACATAGCCTACCACAGCAGAAGCCTATAAGCTGGATCCCCAGTGAGCTCTGGCAGAGCAGAGGAAGGCTTAACATGAGAGGCAGCTGAGCTAAGTCATTAAGAGCTAACTGATTTGACTGGATGGGGAAGGCAGATGGTGTCAGGAAAAAGGGCATGTGCAAATCTTGGAGGTGAAAGAGAATGAAGACTGATCAGAGGTTGGGAGTTAGTTTGGAAAGATATCTCCTGAAGCATGGGGGAGGATTGGCTGCCAGTGAGGTTGGTAATTGGGCAGAGGCTCCACATCATAAATGGCTTTGAAAACTACAGCAAAGAATCTTTTTTTTTGAGACAGAGTCTCACTTACCCTCGGTAGAGTGCCATAGTGTCATAGTTCACAGCAACCTCAAACTCTTGGGCTCAAGTGATTCTCTTGTCTCAGGCTCCTGAGTAGCTAGCTGCTTGCTATAGGTTCCCACAGCAATGCCCAGCTATTTTTAGAGATGGGGTCTCGCTCTTGCTCAGGATGGTCTCAAACCTGTGAGCTCAGGCAATCCAACCACCTCGGCCTCCCAGAGTGCTAGGTACATCAAGGAATCTTGATTTTTTTTTTTTTTTAAACAACGTCCGGAGATTTAGATGTCACATAGTGGGCGAGTTTGTTGCAATTCTCTTCCACAACCCCACATATTGTGGGGCAGGGCAGACATAGGATGCCTACTGCCTTACGGACATGTGTGAATGCCATGGCCACACTGGTGGGAGCAGGCCTAGAGAACGGGGACCACAGGAGATGTCCAATCAAAGCTTATCTAAGAAGATAGTAGAGGAAGTATACTAGAAGGCCTTCTGTGATCTGAGAGCAAGAAAAAGCTCTAGTTCTGTGTGGCTCCATTGCAAGCCCTGTGATGCTGGCATTCTAGTGCTGCCTCCTCTATTCCCTCTGGGAAGTCCATCCATTCTCACAGCTTTGAATGCTACCTTCTCCATTGGTGGCTGTAAATCCCACAAGGCAAAGGCACAGCCATATCATTCACCACTGAATCCCCAGCCCAGTCCATCATAAATGCTCAGTAAAAATCTGTTGACTAGTACACAGAAATGAACAATGACTTCCAGATCTACACCCCCAACCCCTAGACCGCTGTATTCCACTGTCGACTGAACATTTTCACTTAGATGTTTCCATCTCACATTCAACAAGCCCCAAACGAAACCCAGCCTTTGCCCCAGCCCCACCTGAATTCTGCTTCTCAGTTTTAAGTTTCCTGTTTAAGAGAATGGCACCACCAGGCCTAATACTGACCAAGTCCAAGGCCTGAGTTTCAGTCTCTGCTTCTCCCTCTCAACTACCCCTACCCCTGCACCAAACTAGTCTCCAGTCCTATTCATTTCGTCTTCTCATTGGTTTCTCTCTTCCCTCTCCTACTGAGGCTACTGTTGTCACCTCTCATGGTCTCTCTCAACTAGTCCCTCTGCTTTGGATCTCAACCACCTCCAACCCATCTCCCAGAATAATTATTCTAATGTGAGAAATATGAACACACCATTCATCTGCTTACTAACCTTCAGGGTGGCTCATCACTGCTTATAGAGCAAAGCCCAAACTTTTCCAGCTCTCAGCCAGCCTAGGGAGCCCCCAGATTTCTTTTCTTTCCTTTTCTTTTTGTGACAAGGTTTTGCTCTGTCACTCTGTCACCCAGGCTGGTGTGCAGTGGCCCAATCATAGTTTACTGCAGCCTCCAACTCCTGGGTTCCAGGGATCCTCCCACCGTGTTCTCCCAAATCACTAGGATCGCAAGCATGAGTCATCATGGCTAACCCATTGCAAACTTCTCACAGTACCACACATCCTGAATTCACATCGGGGTACCTTGACTCCTTCCTCCACCCCCACCTTGAATGCCTTTTTAAGAGCCCTACTAGCCTCCAGCTCATACCACCACATCATTTCTCAGAACCTCTTGCAATTTTCTTTAGAGGATCTGTTTTGTTTTGGGTTTCCTTTGAGCTTTTCTGTGCTTTCTAAGAATTCTGCATTGGCTCGGCGCCTGTGGCTCAACGGGCTAAGGCGCCAGCCACGTACACCTGAGCTGGCGGGTTCGAATCCAGCCCGGGCCCGCCAAACAATGACAGCTGCAACCAAAAAATGGCCAGGCGTTGTGGTGGGTCTGTAGTCCCAGCTACTTGGGAGGCAGAGGCAAGAGACTCGCTTGAGCACAGGAATTGGAGGTTGCTATGAGCTGTGATGCCATAGCACTCTATCCAGGGTGACAGCTTGAGGCTCTGTCTCAAAAAAAATAAATAAATAAGAATTCTGCATTGAGCAAATATTATTTTTGTAAGTAGAAAATGTTTTTAATGTAGCTGAGAACCCACTTCTCCCTGGCATCCAAACCCCTACCCATAGACTCTTTGGGCCCTTTCTTCCACCTGCTGGGACATCAGCATTCTTGTCTGTCTGCACACCTGTCTCCCTCACACAGCAAGGCCCTGGAGGCAGGGTCCACAAATACTGTGTTCATTTTGGTTCCCTTGGAGTCAGGGTATTGGGGTCACTTGATCTGGGAGAGGTAAAGAGCTACCAGCATGCCCATCCCTGCCCTGTCATATTGCCAAACACTCACAAAACCCCTAGCACCCCAGCTACCTGCCATGAAGAACCCTGCTGGTTTAGGAGAAAGGTGGTAATAGAACTTCCCAAATGGAAAGGGCCACCTGAGGGGCCTCTGTCCTCACCTCACCCAGCCCTGGTCTCCCCTTTTAGAGATTCTCAGAATTGTGACCAGAAGCACAAGGGAAGAAGAACAGTGGGAGGGAGATGCAGAAACGTGGAAGAAAGACAGAGACAGCGGCAGAGGGAAAGTGCCCTTCATGAGGACACAAGGGAAGAGACCGACAGGGATAGTGGCAGGGACATAGGAAGGGCAGCTGGGCAGTGAGACCCCAAGTCTGCCCAGGAGCCTCAGCACGCACAAGCTCATGCTGGAATTGGGGGGGGGCGGAAGTCCTGGGGAGGAAGGGGAAGAGAGCAAGTTCCCAACCCTCCGTAGGTGTCAGCCCCCATTCTGGGTGGGCTCCCCACCCCACTCCAGAGTCTGTGGGCAGCACCCAGCAGGAGGCAGATGAGGCTTTGATATGAGTGATGGGCACAGATTTGGGCCCAGATTTGGTGCTTGTGGGGGCTGGCACAGCTCCGAGACTGGGAGGGGAGTGGGCAGGGTGAGTGAGGGCCAGACTGGCAAGGAGGAAGGGGACATCTCTGTGGGGAAGCATCTGGCTGTCTTCCCTAGCACCCACAGGGTCCAGCTGACCAGTGACTCAGGATCCCAACCAAGAGACTTGAAAAGGAATACTCTGCAGACCCTGCCTTATTTGCAAGAGGGAGGGTGGGTTCCCTGAAGGACCTAGTCACACACACACACTATTTCCGAGCCCACATTCACAAACCACTGTGAGATGGCTAGGCACACACAGTCAGCGACACTGAGCACCTAGTCCATGCCACAGCCCGTCTGGAACATTCACACATGCATCACATCCCAACAACTCCAAATCCACCCACACTCGTTCACCCCATCTCACAGTTGCTCAGAGTGAAAGTCAGGCAATTCGCATGGACAGAATTCATCACACAAGGCATGTCCCGATCTCCCAGACATACTCACACATATGCATAAGCGGGGGGCATACATGCGTGCATATGCAAGCCTATAGAAATAGTTAAGTTTGGCAGACGTGATGGCGATAGCCCCAGGGGCCTAGGTCTGGGTTTTGGAGAGAGAAAAAGACAATGTCAGGTCACTGGATTCGTGGAGGAAGACCTAGAGCCACAGCCCTAGCAGAGTCCAGTAAGGTCAACCATAGGTTCAGCCAGAGGGTCCAGTCTTGCTCATGCTGGCTGACTCCGTCCCACCTACTTTGTCTCCAGATGCCTTCCTCCACCCCGCCAAGGTCCAGTCCCCTTCAGTCCCTACAGTCACCCCCTCCTTGGGCCCCCTCCTGTCAGCTCATTCTCTTTCCATCTGCATCTCTTCTCCTCCCCCCATCGACACCCCCATCCAAGCCCCCCCCAGCCTTGGTGATAAAAGAGCCAGATTGGAGCGGGTGCCACGCAGCTTCATTCCCCACCATATGGGCCCAAAAGCCAAATCGTCAGCTAAGCGATTAAATCAAGTATGTCGAACAAAATGTTATGAACTGACATTATGGGTATATAATTTTATGCCATTTGTTGCCATCTGTTTATCTAAACAGCCCCCGTTCCACACAGACATACAGACTACACCTTCCCTCCTACCCTCTTCCCGTTAGGATCCCCCCACCCCAATCAGGGCCAGAGGTCAGGGACGAGAAGACATGTGTGTGGAAGTTGATGAACTGAGGCTCCAGGGTACCTGGGTATAGGAAGGAATTGGGGAAGCCAGTAGTCCCAGAGGGGCGAGGAATGGAGAATGAGTCTCAAGATTACTCCCGGGCCTGGAAGGGGCAAAGCCCGTGGGGATTAGGAGGTTGGGAAGTTGGGAGTTCTGGGCATAAAGACCGTAGGTAGGGCCCCAGCGCAGAGCCATGGAGCAGGGCCAAGGGAGCCTCGTTGGCAAGCCTCCAGCGAGGCACGTGGCTTGTGTGTGTGTGCGTGCGTGCGTGTGTAGGGGCAGGCATGCGAGTGCACGTGGCTTGTGTGTGTGTGTGCGTGCGTGTGTAGGGGCAGGCATGCGAGTAGCAGCTGTGCACATCAGCAACCAGGGGAGCTTTCTCTCCCTCTGCCCCTGTGTGTCCTGGGGGCCTGGGGCTCCCAGAGCCTTGTAGGGAGGACTGCATCCTTTCAGGACCACAGGCACAGGTCAGGGGGCCAGAGGCTTAGCCTGGAGTTACGCATGTCTCTGCCTCAGGACGAGGCCACAGGACAGATGCCTCATTGAGCCCGGAGGCTGGAGACCCCTTCTCCCCCACCCCTCTCAGCCCCAAATATGTTTGAAGTCTGGAATACCCCCTAAATAGTAGGCGGTGGCCCCCGTGAGCTTAAGTAAGAGTTCACAGTCACAGATGTTCGGCCACCCCACCCCTTCCTGCCTCCCTCCTGCCTGGCCCTGACCTGTGCTTGTCCATGCCTGTGGGTCTGTCTGCCATGATGAGTTTCCCTGTGTCACTTTCTCAGCTCTGTGTGAGATTTGGTCTCTGTCTTTCAGTCTCTTTCCACCTGCCTCTTTCTCTGTTTTGGCTTCTGTCAGTCCTGAGGTGCAGGCTTGGGTCTTGAGATTGTGGAGCCAGAGGAGGGACTCCACAGAGGGGTACAGGCCAGAGTGGGGGTGAGGAGTTAGGCAGGAACAGAGCAGAGTAACCCATTAGACATCAGGGACACGGATGGTGGACAGTCAGGTGACCATGGAGCACTGAGAACCTTGGGGCTATTCTGGGAGCTGAAAGAAGAGTGGCCTGTGAGTGAAGACATGTGAGGAAGGTGAGGAAAAACTCATTCCCCCAACAAGACTAATCCAGAGGCAGAAGAGGCAGAAACCCAGCTGAAGGCTGCATTGGGAAGATGGTGGGCAACCTCTCCCAGGGTCTATTAAAACACTACCCCAAGTGCACACAACACACACACACACACACAGAGAGGCAGGTCCTAGGTGTACATCCATGCCCACTCTCACAGGCACTTATGGTCATTCACACACACACAGGGTCACAGTGACACTTTCCTCATAACACACACACACCCACAATCAGGGACAGTGTTGCTAGCAAGCCAGGCATTCCATGGCCAGCCTCTTGCAGGGCTCCCGGAGATGTGTGTGCACTAAGTTGTACCCCAGGCCTGGGCTTCCTCTCCATTTCCACACACAGCATCACAAGTCCACTGGCTGCATCAGAGCCGTGTGTCTGTCACTGGTGCAGGAAGAGACTGAGCAGTACAGAGAAGAGCCCAACGTGAATGCCAGAAACCCAAGTGGGGAGAGAATGAGAAAATGAAGCTGAGACAGAGACTGAGAAAGAGACAAGGAAACAGACAGGGACAGAGACACCAGAGGGCAGAAAGAGAAAGAGAAGGAGACCTGAAGTCCCCTGGGGAGAAAGCAAGGCAGCAACCACGGCAAGGGGATGCTGCGGGTGGACGGGAGGGGGCGCCCTGGACTCAGAGAACCAGGAAGGCACGGGTGGTGGCGGCTGAGGCTGGAAAAGCTCATTTTGCTAGTAATTTACTCTCCTGCTTTTGGGCCGCACTGCCTGCCGCTGCCGCCCGCCCGGGCTGCCTGTTCCAATATTAGATATAAACAAGTAAACTGTGTAATGGATCACATTAAGCAGGCCTTGCGTCTTGAGGCAGGATTTAATTTGCATGGCAGATTAGCTTGTCTTCCCAGCAAGGCACCCCGGGGCACCCCGAGCTGTAATAGGATCCCGCCTCTTAGAGCCCATTAAGGCAATTGAGAGCGCCTCCTAATCTCCCTCCCCACCCTGCACCACAATCCACTCTTGCCCGACAGGGAGGGACTTGCTCTGCTGGACCCCCAACTCCTGACCCTGTGTGATGCCACCATCTTAGGCCCCATCTCACCCTTGAAGCGACGCCCCAAGCCCTATGGGTTGCCCCCTTTCCCCTCTTGTTTCAGCACCCAACCTCAGAGAACCTTCCCTCTGAGCACACCCAACTCTACTTCAGAGCCCCCAGCTGTCCTGACCCCACTTTCTTCATTCCTCCAAGTCTCTCTCAACTTCAGGCCAGTGCTCTGACCACCCTCCTAACTTTCTCTATTTTCCAGCACGGCTCCCCCCAAATCCTCCAGCAGTCAGTGGCCTTCTTAACTGAGCTCTGGGGTTAAAATGTATGCCATCCTTTTCTGCAATTTTCACTTAACAGCTGCTCATCAGGCTTCCTGTACTCTTAACAATATGGTTGCCAGGGAATCAGAGCCAGTTCTGAGTCAAAGTTCAGGTTAGAATTTGGTTTCAAACTGGGGCCGAGGTGAGTAATTACAACAACCCTCCTTTATGAGGCACTTCAGAGTTTTGTAAGAGTGATACCTATTAGGTCATTAATCCTCAGAGAATCCATCAGTCCCACTCAAAAGATGAGGAAACTGAGGCTGAGAGAGGAGACCTGACCTGTCTAGGGTCAAGCAACCAGTAAGTGGCAGCGCCAGGACTCAGCCTGGGTCCTCTGAATCCAGGATCAGCAGCCTCTCTGCTATCCCGCCCGACTAGCTGGTGCTGGGGTCTAGAGAAGAACCAGGCTGAAGGTGAAGGCCCTGATCTGTACCAGGGTCAGGCTAGTTATGCTGAACCATCCCGGCCACACCACGGGACCAGGCTGAGCAGAGCCCACACCGTGACTCAGTCTCCCCTCTCAAGTGACAAGAGGTGCTCCTGCAATGGAGTTACTGAGCACTTATTAGGACAATACGGCCAAAGACTAGTGGCATCAGAAACTAGGCAGATTAGGGGTAAGCATAGAGAGGGACCTTGAGTCTGTGGGAGCATTTGCTAGGTCCCCTCAGCATAGGAGGGCGCCTGAGCCGACTGGGCTGGGATGGGGAGGGGAGCTTAGAGCCTGCAAGTAGGGAGATGGGGCCCGACTGGGTGGGTATGGGGCCAGGCCGGTGGAGAAGGGTCAGTTCAGCCCTGCTTAGCTCACAAAGGGTCCTTGTTGTGGGTAATGGGACTCCCCTGGCAGCTTTATTTGCTGTCAGTGGCTTTTATTAAAGTCTCTAGTTTCAGACCCTCCAACCACCAGCTATTGTGTGTTGCTCCCCCTGGGCCCTGCCCCCAGCCCCTGGCTAGGCTGATTCTGAAGGTCCCCCCTGCCCTGTCTCCCAGGCTCCAGCCCCCCACCCCCACCCCCAGACACTAGCCTCTCACCTCCACCTCCCAGTGAGAGGGCAGAGAGGCTATGCACCCAGGAGGACATCTCAGCCTTGGCCCTCAGCACCCCAATGGATCTTAATCTCCTAGATGTTGTGGCTGGTGCCAGGGGGTGAGGCAGCAAAGCAGTCAGAGCAGAATGCACACAGAGTGGCACACACGTGTGCGCCCATGTGTGTCCTGGAGGGGTGTACACCCATCTGTTCCCTCAGCTTGTGTCTGCAGAGACACAAACACTCTAGGAATGTGTACTGTTAAGAGATTGAGAAGGGGGGCTACAGTTTGATTCTGTAAGCATTTAGGGACACCCTCTGTCTTCACCAGGCACCAGGTCAGTCAGTGCTAGGGGGTAGGAGGATGGAGAAGTGTCTTCCAGCTCAGACTGTCATCTGGGACATTGGCTCCCTGTTCTCTTCTCTCTTCCTACAGATAAGGCAGAGTGTTTGCCAGTGGAAAGAAGGGGCAGAGGGAGCAAGGCTGGGCCTTGGCCCTGGGTGGGGAGGAGACTCTCAAACATGTTGATTATCGGCAGGGAGTTTAACCTCATTTCACCCAAGTCCAAACCCCTCCTATGTAGCCCAGAGCCCCCAGCCCTGAATTCCCAGCCCTGAACCCAGGCAGCTGAGGCCAGTTCTTGACACCCTTCCTTCCTAGGGACTACATCTGGGGTTGGGCACTGGAGAGCTGGACTCTTCAGAATCACTGATCCAAAGGCAGAAGCTTGCAATGAAAATGGGTACTTGGCTCAGCACCTGTAGCACAGTGGTAGGGCGCCAACCACATGCACCAAGGCTGGCGAGTTCAAGCCCGGCCTGGGGCCAGCTAACCAACAATGACAACTACAACCAAAAAATAGCCAGGCGCTGTAACAGGCACCTATAGTCCCAGCTACTTGGGAGGCTGAGGCAAGACAGCCCAAGAGTTAAAGGTTGCTGTGAGCTGTGACAGCACTCTACTGTGGGCGATATAGTGAGACTCTGTCTCAAAAAAAAAAAAAAAAGAAAGAAAGAAAGAAAAAGAAAATAGGTACCTGATCTCAGGAAATCCTTGCTGACCAAGGGAGAAAGGAGAGGGCCATAGAGAGAGGACCAATGGGTGCCACACCTGGGCCTCCAGTCCATGCTCCACCCAGCCCTGTGGAGGAGAAGGAAAGAGGCGGCTTTTCCTCCCCATTGCCCACATATGAGATCTGAGCTCAGTGTAAGTGACTGTATCCGTGTGCAACTGGGTGTGGGCCATGAGGAACGTGTGCCTGTGTGTGCATGTGCGGGTACATGCACATCTCTGTATGTGTTAGGCTGTTGGGGTCCAGGTGAGCATGAATATTTAGAATCAGGCAGAGTGTCAGTTTGTATGCTTGTGTGTGTCTCTTCTGGGCTGTCTGCTCTGGGGGAGCAGCACCATGGGTTTATTCGAAAAGAGGCTGTATATGTGGTGGGATGTCTATCCTTCGTAGACAAGAGAAGGAGATCCAGGGGGTCCACAGCCCTCCCCAGGATCTTCTAAGCTCCTGGCTCGGCCTGTGCCAGGCCATTTGGGAAATGCCCGTGCTTTATGGTGCGCGGGTGAAAAATGGAAATGCTAATAAGTAGTCGTTAAATTGTCTTGCAAAAATGTTAAATGATAAATTGGGTAATGTTATTGTTGAAATGAAATATGTAAAATAAATGAGTTATTTATTTCTAATAAATATTTTGTTTACGATATATTTGTAGGGGTGTTAATTATTTTTCCCCTCAATCGGGGCAATGTATAAATCCTAATAAAGTGCAGGCGATGGTGAAGGCAGCAGTGGCGGTGGCGGCTCCTCCGGGCTGGGCTGCTGGAGGACCCCGGCCTGTGATGGATGCTGCAGTCACAAGCGATTGTTCTACTGGCTGCTATTCCAGGCTCCCAAATGTGGCCTGTTATCTTTCTAATTAAAAAAGAAAGAGAAGAAAAGAAAGAAAGAAAAAAAGAGAGCCAGGGAAGAAAACAAATAGGCCAGGGTCACCATGATGAGATGATTAAATATCCCTAGGCCAGGTCTTGCTCCTTAACTAGTTGCACAGGCCCTGGGCACTCCTGTCACTGTAGGAAACAGCTTTGAGGAAGGAGCGATAAATACATAAGCAAACCAAGCGGCAAGGAAATTTCACATCCCCCAGACCCATCAGCAGTAGTTAGCACTCACACTAGGCTAGGCACCCGCAGGTATTCCCCCTCTCCCTTGCCCCAGTTGGGGGATCTCCAAGGAGGCAGACACCCCCATCTTCTGCTGCTTCCAGCCCTTTCTTCCTTCAGGGGGAACACCACTCTCCCTCTTGGCTCTGCCTCTTCTCCCTCTGCCATCCCCCTCCAGCCCTGTCTGTGCAGGAGCCTCCAGGATTCTCCATGGACTCTCCAGCGGGACACAAGTTGAGCCCCTCACAATCCATCTGACCAGAAATTGGGCCAGGCCCTGGCCTGGCCCATGAGGCTAGAGTGGGGGGTTGCATTCTCCTTTAGAGCAGGCTGCCTCCCCCAGGGCGTTACCTCCTTATGGGTAATAAAACTGCTGAGGCAGGACGGCCTGGTGGGCAGGGGTGCAGGCCTGTTCTGTCCCTGCCCCAGGCATCATCCACTTTCCCTCCAACCCCTCCCCCAACTGCTGGAACTTTGCTAGGCTACGAGTTCTCATAATAATAAGGTTCTAGGCTGACTTCCAACTAGGGATCCCACGCCTTTCTTCTGGATGGGGGGCCATAGTAGGGACTACAACCATCTGAGATTGAACAGATTTGGGGGCTCCTGTGAGCCCTTTAGAGTTGGGGAGGGAGAAACATGCTTACCAGGCTGAGCTCCCTAAAGTCTGGCAGAAAGGGGGGCCTGCAGTTCTTCCACCCACCTCCCTCTACCCACCACCCAAGCCAAGCCACTGGGAGCTGCCCCTCACAAAGCATCCCTCCAAAGGCCAGGCCTGGTGGGCCACACCCATAATCCTAACACTCTAGAAGGCCGAGGCAGGTGGATTGATTGAGATCATGAGCTCACACACTCACATCCCCCAACATGTGTGCAAGAGGAGTAGCAGGTCAACCTGGATGGAGAGATCTTTGGTTTGGGACTAAGAGGAAAGTAAATAACAAGAGGAGACCAAGAGAGATGCACCACGCCCACTGCCACATTCACAAATATCACAATGACCGATCAACATGCAGTGCCCAACTTGTGCACTCAGTGGCAAAGCCCCGATCCCACACAATCATAGTCCCACAGATACCAGTGGAGCACAACTACAATTACACTTTCGGGAGTTTGAGTCAGGTCCAAGAGCTGGGAGGGAGGATGACTACACAAAAAGGAAAATGAAATCATTGCCCCTCTGTGGGGCTTTGAGCAGGTGGAAAAAGGGGGTGTCAGCACTGTGGGGAGGGCGCCCCCTGCTGGACAGAACAGCTGTAACCACCATGCCCCCATCCTTGCCTGTCCCCTAAATCTCCATCCCAACCAAGACATCCTCACACACCATACACTTGGCCACCACACTCACACTCGGCTGGACTGCACAGCTCAGAGTTCTTTTCAAAACATGTAAAATCTTTGATCATCATTTGTTTAAACTGTATAAATAATCTACCTGGTTTTAATAGGATTTTTCTATAAATCGGCAACAAAGCATGAAATGTGATATTTTCACCATGAGTAGTTGGGAAATTAGTCACCTCTGCCCATGACTCTCTACTGGCTGGAGACCCCCATACTATCTAGACACTCCCTCTCTTCCACCTCAGGCCATCCTGGGCTCTTCAAATGCCACCCCCAAACTCAGGCCTCTTTCAGGCACCCTGGGGGAACCCTATGGCATTGCTCTGAGGAATCTGGTGATCTCTCCTGGTATGAGTGAAGACAAGGCTGCCCTCTAGTCCCTGTTTCCCAAACTCATCATCTGAGGTCAGGGTCTTTGGTTCTCTCACCTCATTGTGGCCTTCAGTGCAGGTTGGGGTAGGGCACTGGGTTTGGCAGACAGTTATTTGGGGCAGGGGTGGTAGTTTAAGGGTAGAGAGTTAGAGTCATTTGCCATTTCTCCCATCTTCCCATTTCGGGAAGATGGGAGAAATGGCAAACACCTCCCTCAAATAGGACCTATTCAAGGGGGCTGGGCCTGTCTCCTGAGGCTGACAAACTGTCCACTCAGTTTGGGAGTAAAAGGTGCTGAGTCAGAGAGGAGCCACTGCTGGTAACAAGGAAGGGTCAAAGATGGGGGGTCAGATTTGGGAAGCCAGAAATGAGGGCATCAGGGGTGGGAGCTAGCCAGGGATCAAAGAAGGAGGCATCAGAGATAAGAACAGGAATGCGGATAAGAACAGCTATGTGGATGAGACATGGAGGTGAAACTGCCTGGATGTACAAGAAAGGCCTTCGGTCCCCCTTCTCCTATGCCTCAGTAGAGAAGAGCTAGCAGCCAATGCCTATGACCAAGGGCCTACAGAGCAGAGCTGGCCCAGAGCCACTCAGCTGGGCCTTGAGCCTCCCAGGTCTCAGGCCAAAGCCCAGTAAGGCTCAACCTCAGAGCTAGGCATGGGCCCCCTCCCTGCACTGAGCCACTGTCCCTGTGCTCCTAGCCAAGAAGGGCCCCCTTCCTTTCTGCCCCCTGCCCCTGGCCCTAGATGAATAAAACTCAGGAGGTGGAGGGGGCTATTCATGGAATCAGAGAATGTGTGAGTTGCCCAGCGGCCTCTTCTCATTAGGGGACCCCCATCAGGTGGCGCTCATTAACTTCAAGTTGTCTCTTGTTTTAAAACTGGGTGAGGGGGGCAGGGTGGAGGGGTACATTGTCTGGCTGCTGCCCCAGAGAGATTAGGCGCCCAGGGAGAGGGGCAGGCAAAGGCCCTTTAATTAGTTACTTTCAAAGGTTCCCTGTCCCCTTTCTCTCAGGTCCTCCTCCTAACCCCCAGCTGGGCCCAACTTCGAGGGGGGCGGTCTTTTCTGCTTGGCAGAGCCGCCTGGTCACTCAGCTTAAATCCGCAGTCTTTGTTCCTGCCTGGACAATGGGCCCAGCGCATCAGCCATGGAGGCCATGAAAGAAACAGGGCCTTCTCCTGTGAGGCCTGGAGCGGGCTATGAGGGGTGCACCCAGGCTACAACCCCAGACAGGGGCTGGGCACCATGGACCCTTGCTAGGCTGAGAGGCAGAGAACATGGACACATCACCACCACCCCACCAACTCAAGAGCTAGGTCTGCCAGAGGAGAAAAGAGAAACAAATCTCATGTCAGAAATTTTCTAGGTCCTAAGGATACCTAGGATGACCTGGCTCAAGGATCGGAGTGCTCTTCCTTTCTGGATAGTAGAAAAATGGTTCAAGGGTAAGGCAGATCTGGGTCCCCATCCTGGCTCTGCTACCCTTTAATTAGAATGCCTCAATTCCCCTCATCTTTAAAATGGGAGAAATAATGCTTACCTCTTGGGTTGTGATGATTAAATGACCTACCTGGGTAAAAGTGTCTAGCACAGTGCCTGGGATACATGAGCACTCAATATGTGCAATTTCTTCCTTGTACGGCTCCTACAGCCAGAGCCTGACCCCAAACCCTCCACCACTAAGGAGCAGGTGCATGGGACCCTTGTTACTTCAGGGATGCTGGTGGCAGACAGGGACTAACCTCCTGACACACAAAGTGCTGAAGCACATGTGGGGAATGACTTGGGAAGCGGTAAGTATGCAGACCCAGACTGGGAGGGAGGAGGATCCCAGACTGGGAACCTGAGGAGGAAAGGGAGATAAACCAGTCCTGGGGTGTGGGCCCTGTTGGATCCTGGGGGGTGGTCTCCAGAGGGGGGAGGGAGTATTGAGAGGCTGAGTTGCAGGAAGAGTTGGTGATTTGCCTGGGTCAGCAGATTAATGGCACTAACGAAGTTTCCGAGAGCACAGTGAGTTGGGGGGTCGGGAGCGTCCATGTGGAAAGGCACATGACTGGGGATTGATCAGGCTGAAGATGAAACAGAGAAAGCTTCCCAGGCAGCGGAGGTAGGAAACGCCAAAACCAATTACTCCCCAGCCCCTCCGGCCTCCAGATCCCTTCCTCAGAGAGGGGGGAAGGGGCTGTGACCTCTCTTTATGGGTGTGTGCCCTCCCGGGCACGCACATGGACAGGCTGCTCATGTGACTAGGTGATGCCATTTGTGCACAGAGGAAGGTACACACGTGGGAGTATGTAGACCCCGAATGATGATGTCTGAGTATTGGGCTATATGCTCTACCCCTTGTGTGGGAGTTATTTGAGTCCTGACAGATGTCCCCACATCCCACCTAAGTGTCCCTGCCAAGCCAGCATGTGTCATGAGCCCATGGTAGCAGCAGAAGTAGAGAGGGTGCCCAGAATCCTCCTTAGTCAATTTTGGCCTTGAGTCTCACCTCCACAAATTTGCTAGTTTGAGTCAGAGCAACCCTGGATTACCATGGGCTAACTCCCCATGCAGATAACCGACAATTCATCAATCTCTAGTTAATGGGTGTGAACCCCACTTGAGGAAAACCCATCCTTTCAGAAATAATCAATTACACACAGGCTTCTTTTAACAGCCTCTGATGTTTGTTGAATGAATAAATGTGGCAGATTGAGCAGCCCTCTCCAACTCGAAGAATTCACAAAGGATATCAAAGAACCAGATCAAAGGGCAAGCAAACATCCTTTATAGGACCTAGAGAAGCCTTGGGTTAAAAATCAACAGTTAAGAGGTGATTAAACATAAGATAAGGGCCCTTCAAACTCATAACACTAACCCAATAGTTGTCTACACTTGGAGTCCTTCGGGGAGATGAAGGTGGGGGAGGTGGAGAGCAGGAGGCCTGAGTTTAGCTCTTGCATATAGAGGGACAGCTTCTAAGCAGTGTATGAGCTGCACAGTTTGCACCTTCAGGTTCAGGACAGAATGTGTGTTTCATGCCATATGTTGAGTGGTATTATTACAGTTATTAGCAATTATGTTTTATCATAAAATCATAATTTTTCCCTTAAATATGTGAGTAAAAAATTGTGGCTATTCTTCCAAAATAGAGTGAGTTCTATCCAGTCTATTCCTCTTGGTAATAACTTCTAGTTTTACAACACAGGCCAACAGGCAAGAGGGATGGGAGCCCTGGACATTTGCATGAGTCCTCTTGGAGACCTGTTTCATACAGGGAGTAGCCACCACACTGCTGGGGTTGACATGGCTCTCCTATAGGTGGGGGTCATGCCCCAAAGGTACTCAACAGTGTCAGTGCCTTCTCTCTAGTCCCCTTCCCTGCCTCCTCCCTCAACCTTCAACCTCACTGATGCAGTCACGGGGGTTCCTGACCCAAGGATGCCTCCCCCTTCCCCATGCCCTCCCATCTCTACCCTGTGCCCCCACCACAATGTCTATGAGGAAGACCGGCTCCTCTCAGGGCCCTCAAGCTTTTGTTAGGGTTATGTGAGCTGCTAGTGACAAGGGCCCTGAAACCCAACTCGACCAAACTCATAAAAGGGGTCACTGTCTCTTTAATTAAAGTTCCCTGTTTGGAGGTTAAAGACAAACCCGTTTGATGGTGCAGGTGTGTAGGAGGGGGGTGGAGGGGCAGGGTGAAAGGGGCTAGAGGAAAATGGAATTCTATCCCTGGAGGAGAGCAGAGGGGGGAGAAGCCTTACCAGGGGCAGACTGCCTAAGCCATGGAAAGGTCTGATGGGATCCCTGAGGTTCCCCAATGTGGTAACAGTCACAGGGGGAAAACGCAGGCAGGAACAGGGAACTCAAGGGCCAGAGCAGCTAGCTCTGACTTCCCTGCAAGCTTGCAAACATGCCCATCCACCGCCAACCCTGCAGTATTACCTGCCCTCAGCCTCCCACCCTCCAATGTGCCCTACTGACCATCCCCTTGTCTACTCCTCCACCCCTCCCTTTCTTATCCCAAAAGTTCTCCCATAAATGAGAGCCCAGGGCCTAATCCCATCTCCACACAGAGGCAACTTCATCACAGTTTAACATAAAAAGATCAGCTGGTATCGACCCGTAATTTGGACCCATGCCACGCTATTGGCAGGAAGACAGAATAAGTTAGGGTGGCCATGTTTCAAAAATTCTCTGTGTGCACTCAATCACGGCCCAGGGAAGGCGGGCGGTGCGTAATAACCCAGTCGCGCTCTCCATTTCCCCTGTAGATCAATGCTAATACCAGGAGGCCCCGGAAGATGGATGGAACCGACAGGAACCTTGAAATCCCAACACGGGGCGGGGGGGGGGGGGGGGGGCTGGTGCCACAACCAAAAAAGGATTTAACCACAGCAGGGGGGGCAGGGACAAAAAAAACCAATATGCCATGGGGTTAAAGTAAATTGGAGGGCA
>CAUYON010119420.1:0-24289 GCA_963573935.1 Arctocebus calabarensis
GCTCAAGCGAGTCTCCTGCCTCTGCCTCCCAAGTAGCTGGGACTACAGGCGCCCGCCACAACGCCTGGCCATTTTTTGGTTGCAGCCGTCATTGTTGTTTGGCGGGCCCGGGCTGGATTCGAACCCGCCAGCTCAGGTGTACATGGCTGGAGCCTTAGCCTGCTGAGCCACAGGCACCGAGGCTGCTACCTGTATTTTTAAAAAATACTATTGTTGAAATATATTGGACTATTGATACCACCCAGAGTCTTTCTACAATTGATGGGTTTGGGTTTTTTAATACATACGTACATTGTTTCAGTGGAAGAAAGAGGCATGGTTATAGAAAGCGCTTGGAATTACAAATAAAAATTCTTTTAGCATCATTGAATAAGTGCTTCTGACCTGACGCTGTTCTACCTTTGCCTATTACTAAATACACTAATCAGATTTATGTTTTTCAGAAATGTCATCAAGCCACACGCAATAAAGATGGTTCCAGTCCATGAACCCCTGTATCACTCTCTGGAGAAACCCCAACTGCCCCCTTCTATCATCACCAGATTCAGCAGGAAGCAGTTAGATCGAGTCTTCGCGCCTTTTCCCTAACAGCAGTTGGAGTTTCTACTCAGAGAGGGAGAATTGATGCAGGACAACTGGCGCCATAGCCAGCTCAGCGGGGCTGGCAGACCTTCTGCCTCCTCCTTGGCACTGTCGGTGGTGTGGCAGCCAGCTGAAGAGCCAGCGGGCTGGATGACAGGCATGGAGGGGGACCTCCAACCTCCACCAGAGGCTCCAATTGCCAAAAAGGCTGGACAACTGCTGAGGTGTCACCTGTGCCTTGGTGTCTCCTTCACTTCACACTTAGGACTAAATGTGGAACCTCCATCTCCTATGCCTAGGTCAATTTCTTGTGAATTTCCTAGGCCTCAATTCCATGAATGGACTGTGTCCATTCATTGATACGTTCATTCACCTTGCCCCTGGTGGAAGGGACTGTATTCATTCGTTTCCTGGCCAAGGAACCCATACACCTATATATACCCTGAGACTAAAGGCCTAAAGGAGGAGATGGGAAAGCCTGGGAGAGAAACGGAGAGAGCTTCTCTCTCCCCACTAGAATTCTCTCCCTCTACCAGGAGGTTTAGTGTTTTCTGTATTCTTTTCTGTGAATAAATTCTGTCTTACCACTAGGGGGTGAGGGGAAATAATGTAATGAAGAATAATAAAATACATGTTAATTGAAAAAAAAAAGAAAGAAAATAAATGTTTATTAAGTGTATAGAGAAAGTTAGTATAAAGTTAATTACAAAAGACCTCAACAACCCTTGAGCAAGTAACATTATTAGAAAGTCATGGTGTGAACTAGGATTATATGTAAAATAAACAATCACCAACCTGTCTATAGTTTCAAATATTGATGTACAAAATGGGAGTCATTAAATTTTGAATCCTTCTGCACATAAGATATATTTCTTCTCCTTATTTGTTTGTTTACTTACTATGGCCTCATGGACAATTATTTTATAATTTGAGTTATAATCCCAAACTAGTTTAGGTATTTTGTTCTTCAGATTTTTTAACTTTGTGTCTTGGGAGTTTTATTAGTTGGCTCCTGTTTTGACTTATCAACATAATTGCAGTTATTTTTTTGAATGCTTTTTAAACTTCTGGCATTACAGAATGCTCCAGATTCATGTTGTACAATTCCTCCCCAGTGCTAAAAATCAGTCCTTTCTTTAAAGAGCCCAGATTCCTTTCACTGAATAATAGTATTAAAAACAACAACTGGGCCTGAGGTTTGCTAGTTGTAAGTGGGTGCCAGTGTGTTTAACCCCTCTTCACTGACAGGGCTAGGAAATATATGTGTACACTAACCTGTTTATACTCACATGCATCTGTACTTATGTATGTAACCATCCCATCTTTATTAATCTGAACATATGTTTGACTCCAGAATTTTGCTTTTTATAGCACATGATATAATTTAAATCATATATTAGGTAGCTTTTTTCATATTAACTATCTTTCAGTTAACAATATGCAGTCATGGCTCAGCGCCTGTGGCTCAATGGGCTAAGGCGCCAGCCACATACACCAGAGCTGGCAGGTTTGAATCCAGCCCGGGCCCGCCAACAACAATGGTGGCTGCGACCAAAAAATGGCCAGGCATTATGGCGGATGTCTGTAGTCCCAGCTACTTGGGAGGCAGAGGCAGGAGACTTGCTTGAGTCCATGAATTGGAGGTTGCTGTGAGCTGTGATGCCACAGCATTTTATCCAGGGTGACAGCTTGAGGCTCTGTCTCAAAAATAAATAAATAAATAAAAATAAAAGCCCTCCCTTAAAAAAAATAAAATAAAATAACAAATATGCAACTTTTATGTCTTTCTTTTTATTAAATCATAAACACATAGATGATGTATATATTAATGCATTTATGGGGTACAATGTGTTGATTTCATATAGAATTAGGAATGCTTACATAATAATGGTTAATATATACCTCCTCTTGTTTACTGAATTTTTGTGTTAAGACATTTATACTCTATACTTGGTAGGTCTGACATGTACCCTTGCATTATACACCACAGGTGTGATTCCAACATTCGCCCTCCCCCAAATTGACCTCCCCTTCCCTCCTAATCCCCTCCTCCCTCCTCATCCTGGGCCATAGTTGTGATCTATTTTTCATATGAAAGTGTGAGTGGGGAGGCACCTGTGGCTCAGCGAATAGAACACCGACCCCGTATACTGAGGGCTGTGGGTTCAAACCCAGCCCCGGCCCGGCCGAACTGCATCAAAAATTAGCCAGGCGCTGTGGCGTGCACCTGTAGTCCCAGCTACTGGGGAGGCTGAGGCAAGAGAATCGCCTAAGACCAAGACCTGGAGGTTGCTGTGAGCTGTGATGCTACGGCACTCTACCGAGGGCGATAGAGTGAGACTCTGTTTCCACAAAAAAAGAAAAAAGAAAGTGTGAGTGATTATAAATTGGTTTCATAATAGTACTGAGTACATTGGATATTTTTTCTTCCATTCTTGAGATACTTTACTAAGTAGGATATGTTCCAGCTCCATCCATGTAAACATAAAAGAGGTAAAATCTCCATTTTTTAAGGCTGAATAATATTCCATGGTATACATATACCACAATTTGTTAATCCATTCAAGGGTTGATGGCCACTTGGGCTTCTTCCATGACTTGCCTATTATGAATTGAGCTGAAATGAACAATCTGGTGCAAATATCTTTGTTGTAAGGTGATTTTTGGATTTTTGGATATACCTAGTAGAAGAATTGCAGGATCGAAAGGAGGGCTACATTTAGATCCCTGAGTATTCTCCATATTTCTTTCCCAAAGGGGCATATTAGCTTGTACTCCCAACAGCAGTGCAGAAGTGTTTTCTTTTCTCCACATCCACACCAACATCTGTAGTTGTGGGATTTTGTTATGTTAGCCACTCTTACAGGGGTTAGATGATATCTTAAAGTGGTTTTCATTTGCATTTCTCTGATGATTAAAGATGATGAGCATTTTTTCATGTGTGTATAGGCTGTGTGCATATCATCTTCAGGGAAGCTACTGTTCAAGTCCCTTGTCCACAATGAAATGGGATTACTTGTTCTTTTCTTTTTTGTTCTTGTCTTTATTATGAAATCATAGCTGTGTACAATAGTGCAATCAAGGGGTACAATGTGCTGGTTTCATATACAATCTTAACTATTTTCATCAAACTGATTAACATAGCCTTCCTGGCATTTTCTCAGTTATTATGTGAAGACATTTGTATTTTGCATTTAGTAAGGTTCGCCTATACCCTTCTAAGATGCACCGTAGGTGTGGACCCACCAATTACTCTCCGCCCACCCTAACTTTGCCCCTTTCCCCGTATTCCTGTGTTATAGTTGAGTTGCCCCTTCATACGACAGCTATAAATTAACCTTATAGTAGGGCTGAGTACATTGGATACTTTCTCTTTCATTCTTGAGATACTTAGCTAAGAAGAATATGTTCCAGCTATATCCTGTAAACATGAAAGAGGTAAAGTCTCCATCTTTCTTTAAGGCTGTGTAATATTCCATGGTATACATGTACCACAATTTATTAATCCATTCATGGATCGATGGGCACTTAGGTTTCTTCCATGACTTAGCAATTATGAATTGGGCTGCAATGAGCATTCTGGTACAGATGTCTTTGTTATAATGTGATTTTTGGTCTTCTGGGTGTATCTGGCTTGAGTCTTTGTATGCAATCAGCCAACCTGCTCCTCTTAAAAGGACAATTTAAGCCGTTTACTCATTGAGAGTATTGATAAGCCTGGTGATATTTTGGGTGTCACGTTTTTCAAAATCCAGTGGACATTTTAAATCTTTTCACCACTGTGGAAATTGGGTTTTGGTCAAGAATTTCAGAGTGCGTTTACTTTGGTGGTAAAGAATTGTGCTGGTCATTATGGAGGATGAGTCTGAGGATCTCCTGAAGAGCTGGTTTGGTGGTAGCAAATTTCTCCAACATGTGAATGTCATCAATGTATTTAACTTCTCCATCGTAACTGAAGCTCAGTTTAGCTGGATACAGAATCCTGGGCTGAAAATTGTTTTGTTTTAGGAGACTGAAGGTCAATGACCATTTCTTCTTCTGGCTTGAAAAGCTTTAGCAGTGAGATATGCAGTCATTCTAATGTTCTTCCCCTTGTAGTTTATGATTTTCTTATGTCTGGCTGCTTGCAGGATTTTCTCCTTCATATTAACTTTGACAAAGTTAATTAAAACGTCTCTAGAAGATGCTGTATTTGGGTTGAGTTGTGCTGGGGTTCTGAAACTATTTGCTATCTGAATTTCAGTATCTCTTGCCATTCTTGGGAAGTTCTCCTCAATTATCTCTTGGAATAGAGTGTGTTCCTTTCAGACCCTTTTCTTCTCTTCAGGGATTCCTATAAGGTGAATGTTTGCTCTTTTGGAGGGGTTCCACAATTCTCTCAGGGAATGATCTGTTTTTGCTCTCCACTTCTCTTCCTCTTTGAGTGCTTGGGAGTCTTTAAAAGTTTTGTCTTCAAGGTCAGAGATCCTTTCTTTTGCCTGCTCCATTCTATTACTGAGGGATTATACTGTATTTCTCAGATCTCTGAGGGCTGCAAGTTCTTTCCTCAATGTGTCCAAATCTTTGGTGATTTTGTCTTTGCATTCATTGAATTCTTGAGACAACTTTTGAATTACTCCTTGAATTTCTAATTCCAACTTTACCTCCATTCTGTTAATCTTATTTGCAATCTAAATTCTGAAATAGATTTCTTACATCTCAGCCATTTGTTTATGAATTGAATCTTCTGTTGTGCCTCCTTTGTCATCCATTGGGGGAGCTCATCTACTCTGATTATTCATGTTGCCAGAGTTTTTCCGCTGATTCTTCCCCATGATCATTTTTCACCATTTGGCTAGAGAGGCTGGTAAAGTGAAAATGAATTGAGAGCTCCTGGAGTTTTAATTGACCAGCCCTTTCACCCTGGGAGTGGTGATTGTGGCTTTTCCCCTAGAGCTTTACAAAGTTCCCATTGAGAACTATAGCCTGAAATTCTGGGGACCTGCTTGGTGTGGTGGGGCTAGATGCTCTGACCTGTATTCAGCTAGTCTCTGTCCAATCATAGTGAATCAGTGGCTATGGAGTCCATCAGTCCATCAGCTATGGAGATATATATGGAACTAAGACACCCTGCCCCCCAACAGGTGACAACTGGAAGTGGAGAATCTCACACTCCCACAACACAAACAGGGTACAATCTTGGTGGATTCTCAGGTGATTGGTCCAGGTCAAGAGTTCCAAACAACCAATTGTCCTTGTCAACACAAACACTGATCAGTTAGTTGGAAGAGTTCAAAGGTCTTCAGCATCTTTGCAATGGCAGTTCAAGTGTAATTCACTCTGGTGCTCTGTGGAGTTAGAAAGGTCCAATGGTGCCTCCTTCCCCACTTTACACCTCTGCTACACCCAGGCACTGGTAGGCCCACAGGCCTGTGGCCCAGTTTCCTCCAATGAGCAAATGCACCAGGGATTTGGACCTGCCAGAATCAGAGGGAAGTCAATGCCTCATTGGCCTAGTGATCACACTCTGCCACCAGCTGGCTGAGGGAATTGAAGTCTGATTATCTGGGGTGCTCAATGGAAGCTGGAACATATCCACCTGAGCTTATTCCAAACCAGAGGTTAACAAAGCAGCAAATGTTTTTCACCCTCAAAGACCATGTTTCTGCCCCCACTGCTCTGCTCCTCTGATATCCCTGCATTGTGAAATCTAGCTTCCTCTAGCAGTCCACAGAATTGGGGAGGTGTCTTCCTGAAATTTGACCCTGATGGTATCACTCTATTAATCCTGCTTCTAGGTGGGAGATATCTCCACTTGGGTTCCCATGTCTCAGTGGTTCCCGAGCCTCCACCCATCATGCAGAGACCCAAGCCTCCACCCGCTGCTGAGTTACTCTTTCTCAGAGCCAACCCAGACACCTTCCTCCCTGCACAGTTTCTGCACTGTTACCAGATTCACAGTTTCAGTGTAGCTGTGCTGCTTCAGACCATGCAATGCCCAGTCTTAACAAAGAATTGTGAACATTATAGTCTTTGTAGGTGATGGGTTTCTAGACCTCCAGGCCAGGGGGAAGGTTGGACTGGGAGTTCAAAGTATCAGGGAAAATATTTGTTCAACTTTCATGCCAGACAAGAGAATTCCCAGGCTCACAGCAGGGACTCTCTGGAAAATGAGTCCCAGGATCTAGCAACTCGCTCCCGTGGGGTGAGAGAAGAGGACCTCAGTTTGCTGCTCACTAGTAGAGGTCTCACAGCAAGCAAGTAACTTTCTTGGAGTAGGGGATGGACACACATCCTCTTTGGAGTGGGTTCTGTACCTGAAATTTATTTCTTTGGAGTTTCCACGTGTCTCAGCAGAAAAGACGTGCAATTATCAATCTCTTCTCTCAGTTCAGCTCCCTCCCTTCAGCTTTGTTGGGTTCTTTCTGTACAGTATCTTTCCCTCTGGATAAGAGCTTCTGTTGAAAGCTGGCTTCAGTTGACTATCATCCCCCATTCCCCTTTGCTCTTGTTGAATGTAAAAATTGGAGTTAGGGAAAATAGACAACTGAGGGTTTAACAGAACACAAGGCACATTGAAACAAAATGAACAAACAAACAGAAAAGCAATCAGACACACAAACAGCCACAAAAACAATCAAAACAAAAACAAGAACAAAAACAAACAAACAAAAAATCAAATAGCCTGATGTAAGCACTCTCAGCAACCATAAGAGGAAGGGGAGGGCTCAGCACTCATAGCCCAGTGGTCAGGGAACCAGCCACACACACCAGAGCTGGCAGGCCAAAACTTGGCCCAGGGCCTGTCAAACAACAATGACAACCACAACCAAAAAAGAGCCAGCTACTGTGGCGGGCGCCTGCAGCCCCAGCCACCCAGGAGGCTGAGGCAAGAGAACCACTGAGCTCAAGAGAGTTAGAGGTTGCTGTAAGCTGTGATGCCACAGCACTCCACCAAGGACAGCAGAGTGAGACTCTTTGTAAAAAAATAAAAAGGGAAGCAGATAAAAAAATGATAATTATAAAATATTTTTAAACAATAACTCCTGCAAGAAAGAAAAAAGGAAAAAAAGCAAAAAGGATGAGCAAAGTGAGGGAAAAAAAGACAGCAAAATTATTTTTATAGATATATAAAAACATATGACTATGTATATGCCATAGGGATTGACTTTAGTAGCAATATATTTGTGTTGCAATATACTTTCTGGACACCAGGTCATACCATGAGTGGTTCCCAGTCTTATATCTGTCTCCCAGTTTAAATTGTTCTTGGTGTTTGCCTGATTACCTGTTTGGCACCTAGACCCATCCAAAATGCTGATTTACCGATCTCAAAAAAATCTTCGTAGGAAGATTTCACAAGTTCTCCCTGCAACAGTTCCAGTGAAGTGCAGGATATTCTGGGACAGTTCAGAGTGTAGGACGATGATCTGCGGGTGAGACTCAAATCGCTGTGGTTGGCCCACATGGAAAGGTGCTTGAAGCGACTGCCATCTCCCAAATTCCAAAACAATGCCCTCTTCCTATCCGGGATCTTTTCTGTCTGAATGTCTTTCCCGCCACCTAACCACGGTGGTGCCACACCAGATGGCACCTCGCTCTGCCCACCTATTTTGGTTAGGGTGTTCACACTTCATCAATCTTTCCACACACTCCTCCCTGGTGGGGCTGGTTGCTGCCGCTGCTGCCCACAGCTCCTGCAGCTGCGGGACAGAACCTTTCCTGCCAGTCTCCGCAGCTCTGGATTACACTCCAAGTCCAGCAATCTGCTACCTCACTGCACACCAGGAACTGCAATCCACACCAATATTCCACACCGGGAATGATCCAGCCCACTCACTGTCACCTGTTGTTGCAGGAGAGCTAAACATCCTTCCCAATTACCATCATACTCCGCCTCCTCTAGTTTCATGTCTTTTTGAGACTTTTCTCATGCCTTTTAATGTGTGCAGGTTTTTGTGTAGGCAAAAGTTTTTAAATCAATTGTGTAGTTGTGTTAGCTTCCTAGTGCTTCTTTAACAAAGTCCCACAAAATGGCTCAGAACAATAGAAATGTATCCTCTCCCAGTTTGGGCGGCCAAGTCTAGATTTGGGTTTCTGCCGGGTTGCTTCCTGCTGGAGCATCTGGGGGAGCATCTGTTCTCTGCTTCTCTCTCAGCTTCCAGGGGTCGCTCTCACTCTTGGGCATTCCTTGGCCCATAGACACATCACTGCAATCTCTGCCTCTGTCTTGATGTGGTGTCCTCTGCTGTCTCTCTCATCTCTTCATATAAGGCCCATGAGTCTTTTGGAGTAAGGACCCATCATATGGCAGTATGACCTCGTCTTAGCTAATTACATGTAATAACCTTATTCCCACGTAAAATCACATTCTAAGGTTTTGGAAAGGATATCAATTTGGGGGAGACACTTTTCAGCTCAGTATCTTAGCTATCCATATTTTTTAATCATAAGAACTACACAGCACAGATATAGTCAGATTCTGTCATCACTCACAATTCTTCTTCAGAGGGGAAATGTTAAAAAACAAACAAAAACCAACACAACCCCCCCAAAAGTGGTAAGATTTTCTTAGACTAACAGTCTGTTAAAATTACATTTCTTGTTAGTCTCTTCAGTGAATCTATAGTTGTTTTTCTATATCTGGCTCCAGTGCTTAATAATTCTGTGTTCTTAAGTAAGCTACTTAAATTCCTCTCTGCATTTCTATTTTCTCATCTCTGAAATGGAATTATGAATAATATTGCCTTCCAGTAAAATAAATCAAGATATGAGTTGGATGCCCTAACAGAGATTCTGGGAGGTGGACAGTCTGAATTCTTCGTGGACCTTCCAATTCAGTGTAAGGTGCCCAGTCAGGGGAATGTCTACGTGAGTATCCCTACACGGGGAAATCAGCAGTGCAGGCAGCTAAGAAATTCAACCTGTAGCTCAGGCCAGAGAAGCTGAGATGTCTGTCTGCAGAGATGAGACTTGTTCTCTTCCATCTATCTCTTCATTGCACTGTCATCTGGCCACTTCAGATATTCCATTACCCCATGTCCCTGTTTACCCTTTACTAACCTTCAGGGTTGGGGGGCTGCAATCTTCCCTCTCTCATTCTTAACCTTCATTGCTGACTACCGACTTTTGTGCATCTTTGCACATATACTCTATGTACCCAGTAGAAACATATCAGAAACAGGACAGGTGCTGCATTGTTTTCATGCCACCACCAGGCACATGAAACAGTGTATGCCCTTATAGGCTTCTAGTTTTATGCACTAAGTTTAGTGTAAGTTTCATCCTTTCTCAGCACCATCTCCTTTGCTGGCCACTGTTCTAGGTTGGGACAAGAAATAAAACAAATGGAAAGGAAATAAAGATAGAGGAAAATAAATATTTTCTTAGCTGATAAAAGGTACCATGTCTTCAGCTGATGGTGAGTATAGAGAAGGACTGTTGGCCCTATGTCCCACAGAGACCTACTCACTTGGTGGCCGCTGCATATGGTGGGATGTTATGGGTTTGGACAGGGTACAATAGTGAGCTCCTGGGCTGCTATAACAAAGGGCCGCAGTCTGGGTGGCTTAAAGAACAGTTTTCCCTCCCCATGGTTTGGGAGACTGGACATCTGAGGTCAGGGCACCAGCATGGTTTATTGGGTTCTGGTCAGGGCCCTCTTCTGAGCTGGAGATGTCCCGCTGTCCTCACATAGGAGAAAGAGGGCGAGCCAATTCTCTGGTCTCCTCTTACAAGGGCACTCATTCCATTCATGAGGGCTCTGCTTCATGCTCTGACTACTTCCAAAGGCCTCATCACTGATCCCATCACATTAGGTAGGAACACAAACCTTTCGTCCATAATGGCTTCCCTATCTTGTGTAGTCAGCTGCTTCTGGATAATGCTAGAAAAAATACTCCAAGTTCAAGGGTATCACTTTCATCCAGGACACCATTCTGGCTCAAAAAAAAAAAAAAACAACACAAAAAACTCACAAATGTTGGTTCAGAGATGAACTTCATAGAAAGTTCATCCTTAGAAATTCTATTGGAAAAAGCTTTTCATAAATCATCTACTTGAGAAAGTTGCTGTGTGGCTTAAGGAAAATAATGCACAAAAGGGCCCAAGATCTCTTTTTGACACATTAAATAGCATGCAGTGGAATTTCTAAATATTTCTTAAAATTAAATCTTTGTAGCTATATATAGAAAGAATCGTCTCCATTTATGTTATTGCTCTAAGCCCCTTTTAAGAAAAGTCATTATTAAATTCCTGTGTCGTCTGGTACATGCGGTATATGTGGCAGGATGTGTGCATCCTGGGACACCCTAGACTAGGAATTATGTCATGCCAAACTTACTCTTTAGAAGTAAAGAATGGCTTCCTCCTGTGAAGACCTACCTGTGGGTGGCTGTGGTGCTAGCATTCAAGATATCGACCAACAATTTCTGAGTCAGTGATGGGGACTGGATTTGCCCTGACAGGAAATGTGGAAATGTAAACTTTGCTAGGAGAAGTAGCTGTAATCGATGTGGTCAGGAGAAAACAACTGAGGCCAAGATGATGAAAGCTGGGGGCCCTGAAATAAGAAAGACACTTTCAGAAAAGAGGAAGCCTTTTTAGTGCTAATGACTGTCAGTGTAAGACTTGCAGTAATGTGGATTAGACCAGAAGATCAGAGTGTAGCATGCGTAATAGTCCAAAGTACGCTAAATTAGAAGAAAGAACAGGATATGGTGGTGGTTTTAATGAAAGAGAAAATGTTGAACATATAGAAAGAGAAGACTGTGATGTCGAATATGATGAATTTGGACGTAAAAAGAAAAAGTAGAGGGAAGGCAGTTGGTCCTGCATCTATATTGAAGGAAGTTGGAGATAAATAATCAGAGGGAGAAGACAAGGATGAGGATGAAGATCTTTCTAAATATAAATTAGATAAGGATAAGGATGAAGATGATACTGATCTCTCAAAATATAATCTTTATGCCAGTGAAGAAGAAGATAGTAATAAAAAGAAATCTTATAGACAAAGTCGCTCAAAGTCTTGATCCTGACATTCACAATCTTCATCACGCTCATCCTCCCCGTTAAGTTCAAGGTCTAGGTCCAGGTCCCATTCAAGAAGTTCTTCCAGTTCACTGTCAAGATCTCATTGCAGTTCCAGAGAACGTTGAAGATCTCATGGGTTGAAATCAAAATTCAGCTCCAGGTCCCTCAGGGGCTCCCCTTCCCTGTGAAAAATATCTTACTCAAGTTCATCATCTTCTCGTGAGAGGAACAGAAAGAGTTGTTCTAGTCTTCTTCATCTGGTGATTATAAAAGAAAAGACAAACAAGATCATGGTCACCCGAAAGCCAGGTGATTGGTGAAAACACTAAATAACCCTGAGCCTAGGGCCAAGCCCTACGGAATGGCACTACTTTACCCAGGTGTCACAGGTCATCTTCTGGATTATCCCATTCTGGTTCCTGTTCAAATTTAAAAAAAAAATGTATTTAAATTTACATTAAAAAAATCCAGTACAGTGCATGAAGCATATTTTAAAGAAGTTGGTGTCTTACTTGGGCAGAAGTGCTAAATCTGCTAGTAGAGGTGCATGCCTTCATTGCTTTTCAGAACAATACACCTGTGTTTATGTGAAGGTAAAAGTAAATAGCGTTTTAAGCCAAAATGTCTCAAAATTGATGCTCTCTTTATCATTATTATTTACAACCATTTGCTTCATCCATGAAGCATCTTAGCTATAACAAAGTACTTTGTTTCCTAATTTAAACTCTTTGTTACTCTCATTTCCAAATATGTCCTGTCTATAGGCTAAGACAGGATTACCGAGATTCATTTGAACTTTGCTCATGGAGGCAAGACAGGTAAACTTGTTGGAAACTGCCTGTTTTATGTTTTTATCTGATAAAAGAAGTCAACCTGTTTATGTCGTTAACATATGTCAATGTTATACTTAACATAAAAAAAGTTAAATAGTTTAAACAGCTAACTGGAAACTTGTTTATTTTTAAATTCCCCATGCTAAGGGTGCCTTAGAATCATTGTTTCCCTTTTATCCAGCTTTATATTTTTGCACCATCACATTCAATGCAAAAGAATCTTGTGAATTGCTAAAGGAGAAAATGTTACTTTCCTTCCTGACACATAATTTGGGGCAAGAAAGAAAGCCTAACATTTCATCTGTATTGATAGGGTTTCCTGTTAAGAGAAATACCTTATTGTAAAATGCATATCAGTATTTTAAGAAGCTTTGTGTGATACCCTTTAAAATCCAGTTGTGAAATGTGATAGGGTAGAAAAGGCTAAATCATAGTTAATGAGGAAATTTAAGAAAGCTTTTGAAGCTTTTTTCAGATGAAAGGACATTTCAGATCAAAGGACATTGTGAATTTAAGGAACATTTGTCTCTGGATGACTTACTATAAACACTGCACAAAGTTTACTTACAAATAACAAATGAATGCTTATTTCTACATAATGCAAGGCAAAATCATTTGTTTTTCCTATTCACTTGAAATAACTTATGGCTTAAAATACTTTCAGAGTTTGTTTTATTTTTCAAAATTAAAATGTGGTCACTGAACTACATTTTGCTTTCTGGTTTAAAAATGAAAAAGGTTTCTCTTAACAGTATCTTCAGTGACAATACAAGGTAAGTATATTAAAGTAAATAGACAATTATGCTTGTGGGCTTTTGTTATGGGGTATTGATTTTTTTTCTTATTTTTTTTCTTTTCCCCCTGAACATTATCTGCTGTAGTTTAAATACAAATTTAAATTTGTGTAAGGTATTTAGTAGACAGATCAAACAAAATTATATTTGTTTTTAAGTATAAAACTAAAAATGAAAGCAAGCAAGAATTTTTACTCTCTTTTAATTGTGCATCAGACTTCTCGAAAGTCTACCTTCTAAGTTGCTCAGATGATCTTCTAGAGTCTACATGTTATAAATTAGCCAATAGTAGTTTACAGAGAATTGAGATGATTATGATTTCATTTGGTTTAACTAAGCTGGACTAGTTTGTTTCATAAGGAAATGATACTGTAGACAAATGTAAATAAAGCCTGTAAGCCAAGCAAAAAAAAAAAAAAAAAAAAAAGGAAAAAGGAACTTTGAGGTTGGCCTGAAATGATAATGCTGCCTTCTTGAGAAAAAGAACATGGTCATAACAATTATTTTGTACATTCCTCCTGTGTAAAGCAATTTTGGTTTGTTTTTAATTTAATCATTTTTCTGACATACTATATGATGCACATGTGCTATTCCAGGGACAAGAGACTGGCTAGTGGAAGAAAGATACAGAGGTAAACAACATAATGATCCTACCCTGACCCTACCCGCAAGATGGGTGTTTGTTTATTCATTCATCTCATGTGTGTTTATTGAACTTTATGATGTACATGAATTTCCCTGCCTATGCAATGCTTATATTCTATCAGAAAAATGCACAAACATAAACCACACTAGTTTAGCCCCAATAGATCTAAGTGAAATACAATTTTGATTCTGGAAAATAAAGTCAGATGTGAATAAACACTGTAATTTCTTTAGGGGAACTACTGGAACTATATAAGGCACTGTCTCATTAATCATAATCTGTTCTAGCTAACTTGGGAAAGAACATTTTCTGTTTTTCTCTGTTGGCCCAGCAAATGGAAAGGTTATTAGGTGTCGACGCAGAGCAATATATGGCACCGGGGACTTGTGCTGTACTAAGGGAGGAGACCCAATTACTTTCTGTAGCGAAACTAGATTTCTTATGGCCCCAGTGCTCTCAAACCAGGAGTTTCATGGTTTCATTTGAGATTTTCTTTTTCCCCAGGCAAAATAAAATTTATATTCTGAAGAACACACTATTAGGCAATTTTCTACATACTTGACCAGAGTTCATCAGCTGGATATTTGGATAACTTTTCATCCTTTTATACAAACTTGGTGGGTACAATTCATTTGGGAGGAAATGAGAAAATATATGAATTCATTATTGATGTAAATATAATAAATCCCTAAATATTCTTTCTTATTCTTAACAACCACTTAATTCCAAATCAAGAGGTTTGAATTTTACACACAATTTCCATTGACTCTGTGACTTAGGGAACTCACTCAGGGGCAAGAATTCTAAGTGATAATAAAAAAATATGCTTCAGATAAAGCATATTGCAGCCACTGTACCACTTCATTTAATTCTACTGAAATATCCTATAAGGGAAGTTCAGTTATTATCATCCATTTAAAAATAAGCAAATTTTACTAGAAGTTATGATAGAAAGTATTTGGAGGAGGGAAGACATTAGTGATTATATATTCAGCATTAATTATTTGCTTTTTCCTCCATATTTTATTTTTCAAGGAGGCATGTGATTTGCATATTTTATCTTTCACTTCTATTTTGATGCTATTGAACCTAAGTTCTTAAAATAAACTTTTTTTCTTCCTTTCATATACTTTTGGAAATATAAAGTCATCTACCTTTAATGGAGCCTCCGGCATTTGTCTTAAACTATTTTTCAATGCTCAAATATGATATCCAAATACATTTCCTTTGTGGACCTCATAATGTATCAGATAAGAAAGAAATTAACACTTACTAATTTATAATATTAATAAAATTGATAGAATTATTAATACTGCCTTAATTATTGCTAATATGAATACAGCACAATAGATATACTAAGGGTCTATAAGAGACATTAACTAAGAAATAACTGAGTGATTGGATCTGCCAGATGAGCATAATTCATTTGTCTTTTTTTTTTTTTTTCTGAGACAGTTTCATTATCTCTCCCTCAGTAGAGTGCTGTGGCGTCACAGCTTACAGCAACTTCAAACTCTTGGGCTTAAGCTATTCTTTTGTTTCACCATACCTCTTATCTTTCTCCCCTTCCCCTTAGTTTAAAGTATAGCAGAAAATATTGTAAACATTCAATATAAATTGTTTTAATTCATATCCTTATACATAATATCACTCAAATAAATTCAAGTGGCTCAAAAGGAAAAGTAGAATAATTGAGGAAAGGTGGCATGTACACATGATGATGGACAGGCTGAGCTCCAGGAAATATTTGGGAAGAATATCAGAACTGGATTAAAGCAGAATCTGCATAAACCTTAGAGGAAAAGACAAGAAGAGTGTCATCCAAGCCATGGGTCTTGGGATCCAGGGACAGATTTATCATTTCCAGGAAGCCTGAAGAAAACATCAAGAAGGTGATGTTTATATTTTACAACTGTCCAGGGCTGTCTGAAATTTTCTTTTATCAAATACAGTATGGGTGTCACAGCTTGGTTCAGATGCAAGTTGTATTAGACAAGGTTCATCAGCACACAGCAAAAATGCCAACATATGATAGCACACACACAGAGGTGTCTGTTTTTAACCTCATGTATAAGTTGTTTGGATGTGGAGGTCTAGGAACAGAATGGAACCACAGTCTGAGAGACCAAAGTTCCTTCTTGTTGGTCCTTGTTAGAAATAGGATTTCATGTTCAAGTTCAGCTCATCATCTAAGAAACTTGAAGGCACTCTAGTCATCACGTCCACATTTCAAGAAGCAGAAAGGAGAAGGTAGAAAAAGACAAAAAGAATGCAATACAGCAGTCTGCCTTGTTTTTAAGGTTTCCTGAAATTCACTCTTCTAGTTATATATCCTTTGGTCATAATTAAGTTAAATGTCTGCTTCTAACTGCAAAAGAAGGCTGGAAAATGTTATCTTTTAGTATAGCACACTTCTGCCCCGAAATCAAATCAGTGTATGTCACAACAGATAAAAAAAAATAGCTAGTGAGTAGGCTGCTAGCTTTCTCTTAACATATACTCATAGGCTCTTTCACGTCAAGGAGCTAGAGACATGAGGTGATATTTCTTGTGAGGCAGCGTTGAAATCAGTTGGAGAGAGGGGACATTGTATGGAGTCTCCCTGCAAAGCACCTGTTGCAATGTTAATCAAGAAGACAAACTCCTATTAAGTTACTTACATCCATTGGAAAATTGGCATAACACACTATGACTTTTTTAGAATGAGGTATTTTTCAGCAATGTCCTGGAAATTTGCAATGGTAGATATACAAATTAATGACGTCTATGCTGTGAATGACACTCTTTGGACAGTGAACTAATGGTGCCCCATGCTATTATTTCAAGCATTAACAGAGGCTCTGGAAGATGGTATCATCAAATTTGAAGAAATCTATTTTAGAGTTCTAAGTAGTAGTAAGAGGGACCAGAGTGTGTTTAACTAATTTAGGGGAGGTGGCACAAACTTTAATTATAGTAGAGTTTTCCATGGTTCTATGCAAGATAGTGGGTAAATTCAACATTTGAATGCTTGCCCTTTAAAAAGTTTTCTTTTGGCCATTTTTGGGTTACATGCATAAACCAAGTGTGTTCTGAGATATGGGTTTTCAAAGGGATATAATAGTCTGTGAATAGGTGCTAGTTGAACTTTCCATTGAAAGAGCCAGAGATTTCATATTTTGTCATGCTACTGATGTCATTTCTGATGAAAATTTTAAAATGGTACAGGGTTATATTAATGTTCACCTCTAAATAAGCTTTTCCAGCCTTATGTTTTGATGACCATTTGTGAGTTCCTGAAATTCTCTAAGTTGAATTCAAATGATGAGGTAATAGTGTATATAAAATTCCTAATCATATACCATATGTATGAAGAACTTTAAGCAATTCTATAAGTATAAAACACACAATTAACACATTCCAGATAAAAATGACCAGAAACATACCAAACTCCAGATGGCCTTTGGAAATCCTCTGTCCTTCAGGTTTCAGAAGTTGTGATTCAGTTAGGTCGAATATTTTTATTAGTTTCTGAGATCAGGTAAAATATCTTGTTTATATAATTTAATGGCTTATTGGATTTGGCAAAATGTGTGTATGAGAGGTCTGTCTTAGTCTGTTTGGACTGCCATAACAAAATACTTCAGGCTGGGTAGCTTAAATAAGAGAAATGTATTTTTTCATGGTGCTGGAGCCCAGAGGTATCTGATCAAAATCGGGCAGAGTTGGTTTCTGGTGAGTGCTCTCTTCCTTCCTGGCTGGTAGACAATGAGGACGGCTGCCTTCGTTGTCTTTGCTCACATGGTCTTTACTTTGTGTGCGTGTATGTGTGTGTGTGCGCGCACACAAGAGAGTGAGCCTTTTCTAGTGTCTCTTTTTGCAAGAACGCTGAAATTGTCACCATCATGAGGTCTCCATTCTCATGACTCATTTAATGTTAATTACTGCTTGAAGGCTCCATTTTTAAATACTATCACATTGGAATTTACAGTTTCAACATATAATGTCAGTGGGGGGACACATTCACCCCTAAGAAGGTCCATAGAGTGAACTTTTAATGAAAAGGTTCCTAGAGCAATTTGATATTGAACAATTTTAACTTACTTTTTTTGATCACAGTTCTGGCATGCAACACCTCCACGTGTCCTTGGTGTATTGAGAAGGTTAAGTAGGGCTTTGTTGGCCTAAACTCAATGTGTTCAGTAATAATACAACATCGGCATTGGAATTTATTAAGCACAAATTGCATGTTACTTGTTTTTAATATGTTTCTTCATTCATAGACATTTAAAGAGTGTCTATAGAGTTAAACATTGTGTTATAAGTGCCAAAGTACAAAGAATCAGAAGGCTCATTTTTTGAGAAGTTCACAGTCTAGTTGGAGAAATAATCACAAAGAACAAAAATGTTAATTATAGTGTGATAAGTTTTGTAAAAGCTGTAAGTCCAGGATATTTCCAGAATATGGGATAAGGATTCAGAGAAGTTGTAGAATTCATAGTGAACTCTCTGCAGCAGGTTCCCTGGACACTGGTAATAAGCTTTGAGTCTGGTGAAACAGCACACACATGTACACATACCCACACTCACACATACAAGTCACATAAGTGGATTTATTCCTTGCAGGTAGGCAGCATGGAAGAACAGAAGATTAGAACCCATTGTGAGTCAGTACCCCAAGCCTTAGGGGGACTGATGGAAAACAACTGCATGTTTTCCACTTGTCCCACAGCTGAGAAAGACTGTCCTTGGTTTTATACTCTGGGGCAATGTGGCTCATTGGGCTAAAGTGTTAGAGAACATCTTGTCTTTCGGGGGTACTGGAACAGAGGCTGGGCTGCTCTGAATGGACCTCCCTTCTCTGAATGTTATATTTCTAGTATGTGCTATGGTTATTCTTGATAACTAAAAGTAAGGAAAGGGAAAGAACTGAGTCAGTCCCAGGCCACTCAAAAGAACTGTTCTATATAACTCACTCTTGGTAATAGAGAAGAATACATACAAGGAGGATTGACAATTAAATTCACAAACTCATTCTAGAAAAAGTGCTCCATTACCTCATTGCTGAATATCACTATGGTCCCCTTTGAAGTACCCCCCTTGGGAAGCTGTGCATCATTGCCAGAGCCTAGTCCACCCTTCACAACAATTCTGCCACTCTTTTCATGGAATGATATAGAGAGGCCATGGAAAGGTCTGATAATTAAGTTCATAAACTTGCCATCATGTGCTTCCATTGGCAGCACTGTACAAGTTGGTGAGGTTTCATAACCAAGGTATATCAGTGTCTCACAGCTGTGTTTGTGTTGACAGGTGGTGTCTTTCTGAGTGGTGGTCATTTTTGCTGTTGTGTGTTTTTGCATGCTGTACAATGACAGCTTTTATAGTTATCCTAGAAAAAGAGCTCCAAAGTTGCTCTGAATAGTGGTCAGTGCCTCGCTTCCCAAGGTGAGCACTTTGAACATGAGCATAGTGATATTCAGGAATGAGGTATGTAGCACTTTTTCTAGAATGAGCTCATAAACTTAATTGTAAGACCTCATTAATGACTATTTTACACTTTCCCATTAGGGATAGTACTTTGTCCAATATAATAGTAGGCTCATCCATATTACTTCAGGGGCTGTGACAAAACTGGTGACCCTGGCCATCAGCTCTTACACCTTCTTTTCCCATTACCCAGCTCTATCCTGACGTTGAGTATGCCCAATTCTCATTGCCAAGAGTTCAAGTTACTTGGATGAAAAAGTGTAAAGTCATGGTACAGAACAAGATTGGGGCTGAGTTTCTTCGTTTGACATTGCACACACCTCGACCCAGAGGGAGAGAGACACAGGTAAAGAAGGGTCTTGAGTATTCCCCTCTAAAGCATGAAGCCCAGAGCAGGCACTATCCCTGTATTGATGGCTATTGCTTATACAATTAATGACTATTGGTTATAATGCTGGAAAAGAAAGAGCTTAGGGCTGCAGTTAGCTCCAACAGCCCATGCAACTTTGGCAAATTCACTTCTTTTAAGCAACATAATCACTCTTTGCCAATGGTGAGAGCTTGGACTCATCATTTTTAGGCCTGACCACTTCTTCTTTAACTGTGTTATACTTGACAGCCACTGATTTCTTCTGGGCCTTACTTTCTCACTTATGTCATGAGGATTCAAAATTTGTACTGATTCTACATTCTGTTAAGAGATAATAGCAGGATAACATAGGAAATGTGCTTTCAATATTTTAAGGCATAATCCATGTAATAGGTTGAGATTTACCTTTCAGCAGAAAGGTCAAACACTGACGCTATGAAATGTTTTAGGGTGTAACAAATGTAATTTAATTCCCACTGTTGATTTAAAATTATATTGGAAGAAGGTTTGGCCCACCAGAAACTCCATCACTACTGGTTCCTCCCTTCTTCACTATGTCCCTCTCCTTCCCTCTTACCTCGCCATTTCTAGTCCCCTCACTTCCGATCCCAACAAACCACCTACTTCCAGGCACAGGTATAATCCCAACAACTGGGATTTTCATCTAGGCTAATCCACTTGTTCCTGTATGACATGAAGCAAATTATTCTTCTTATGTCTTTAATCATTTGTAAAATGGGCCAGTTAATACAGCACAGCTTTGCTATGGGGTGTAAAAATGATGGTGGCACAAATTTGAAACATTTAATAATATGGTGCAATGTGGTAAGAGCTCAATAACTGGCAGTTGATACCATTGCCTTACTCCTCCTCTCTTTCATCTTAGCAAGAGAACAAGTTATTTGAATCATGACACTTTGGTAAAAGACAGTGAGAATGAATCCCTCGATTTATATATATATATATATGTATATGTATGTATATCTTTAAACATATGTCTTTCATTGTGGGAAAAACTTGAAGTAATTTTCGTTCTCTCATTATCTCTTTGCTAATCTAACAAGCTCTGCTTTTTAGCATAAATATGTTCTCTCTGTGTCACATGATTGACGTGAATGTGCATATTCGGCCTGCACTCCCAACTGCCCTGAGTATTGATGTTGGATAGTGGTCAGACGTGCTGAATGCTCATTGTTTCTGTGTGTTTTGGGGGCAATGTGCTTTTCTCTCAGAATTTTCTCGATATTTGAAAGATAAATAAAAGACAAGTACAGGGCGGCACCTGTGGCTCAGTGAGTAGGGCACCTGCCCCATATACCGAGGGTGGTGAGTTTGAACCTGGTCCTGGCCAAACTGCAACAAAAAAAATAACTGGACGTTGTGGCACCTGTAGTCCCATCTACTCAGGAGGCTGAGGTAAGAAAATCGCCTAAGACCAAGAGTTGGAAGTTGCTGTGAGCTGTGACGCCACAGCATTCCACCGAGGGCAATAAACCGAGACTCTGTATCTAAAAAAAAAAATACAAGTGCAGAGGTGATTGTCTAAGATGCTAAACCAAATATTTTTGTGATAATAGCAGACATAGAAAGGTTTTCTTGTCCTATTAAAAAATAAAATAGTCATTGTCTGCAAGAAAGTATACTTCCACCAGTAACAACAATGAGAACTGACCATTGCACATAATAAAAATAATGTGGAATGAATGTTTTTTGTTTATGAAATGTATAAAATAGATACTTCTATGATATAGACCTGTCTGCTAGTTGCTTATCACAATTTACAGGCTGAACAAATTCCTGGAACCTCCATTCGAGTTAAAAATCTGAGTCATGACGTGAAGATGCAAGAGAGTCTGAACTCTACTGTCCGCTTTTGAGCTTGAGAATTTCTGAAACATTTATATAGCTCTTTGAAGAGTAAACATTCTTTCATAGCATAAAATGTCAATATTTGACTTTTCGAGCTGGAAGGGAGCAGAGGCAAATCTCAGCTTTTACATGAATTGTGCTTGGTTTACTGATTTTTGGAAATTGCTTAACTGATTTTTATCTCTGTATCTTAAAACCTAAACCAAATGAACCAAATGAAATTCACTGAGGTAGTTATGTGTACATGCCCACGTTTGTTTTTAATTTAACTTTCCACGGACTTATGCACATATAGTTGCATGTAGGCACTATGATTAGAGTGTACACTCTGCTATTGTAATTTTACATTTTTAATTTTGTTTGAGTTTCTTCCCTTCACCTTCTGCCTTCTCACTTCCAAACTTGCCCCTTCACTACAAATTAAACAAATTAAATATGTTGACAAATTAAGATTAGTTTTTTAACATGAACACATCTGCTTTTACTTGTTACCTGGAAATATGTATGTATATACATATATGTGTCTGTATGTATCTACATGTATGTACGTTGAGGTTATATGTATAGACTTGTGATATCCTTCTATATAGTCTGAAACTTACAAAAATAATCATTCCTTGCTTGTCAAGGGAGATCATGTTATATAAATTTTCCTGCACCTTTCTTTTAATGACTACATGGTATTTGCTATTACTATGGAGACTCTACATGATTTATTCTGACAGTTCCCAGCTGATGGACTTGCACTATATTTGTACATTTTTTTCTCCATAAAACAATGCTTCAATAACAATTCAATTATGTATATCCTGACATACTTGCATTTTCATTTTGTGGAATTTATTCCCAGGAGTGGAAGGGTCAAGGGAAATGTTGACTTTAAATGTTTACTGCTAGACTGGGCTCTAAACTCCTGTAACAATTCAAATTTCTGTCACAACATGAGAGGGGGATCTTGATGATTTAGTCATGGTGATACTGTGTATTGTGGAAATTTTTCATTTGACAGTCTTTTAATTGTAAAGAATATGTTATTGTCAACTGGATTTGCATTTCTCTGGCTACTCATGGCTTTATTTTCTCATCTGTGTTTTGCCGTTCAGCTATGCTGTCCTGTTTGGGCTTCTCTAGACCTTGTGCTCATCCTGTCCATTCTGTTATCTTTTGTACATTTACAAGAGCTCTTTGTACATTACAGATCTTAATCCCATAACTGCGTTTCATCTTTAAAAGATCCATTGTTGGGTGGTGCCTGTGGCTCAAGGATTAGGGCACCAACCCTGTATACTATAAACTGGGGATGGTGGGTTCAATTTCAGCCCTGGACAAAACTGCAAAAAAAAAAAAAAAAATCCATTGTCTTTCTATTGACATATTATGGGTGGGGGTGAGGGGTGAACTATGCTTACATTTATGATTTCTTATTTTTTTATTTCAATAAATTTAGGGAGTATAAGCATTTCTTCTTACATTATATATGAATTGTACAATGCTGAAGTCAGGGAATTTTTATTGTACCTGCCACCAGAATGGCGAATAGTGAATGTTGTAACTAATAGGTCTTTTTCCTCCCAGCCTCCCACATTTTGTGTTTCTGATGTCCTTTATGCTACTTTGTGACCATATATGCCCATCTTTCAGCTCCTTATGAGTGATAGCATGTGGTGTTTGCTTTCCCATTTCTAAGATACTTTATTTAGGACAATGGCTTCCAGTTCCATCCAAGTTGCTATAAAAGATATTATTTTTTTTCCCTTTTTATGGCTGAGTAGTACTTGCTTAGCGTAACTCTCTCTATATATATATATTTGTTTTTTTCACACTCATCATATTTTCCTTACTTCTTAGTGGTTCAGTATGATTCCATCTCTATGCAATTGTGGATTGTGCAGTGATTAACATTCAACTGCAGGTGTCTTCTTGACATGATGACTGTTTTCCTTTGAGTAGATGCCCAGTGGTAGGATTTCTAGACCTAATCATTAGGCTTACTTATTTTCCCAAGATTCTTCATACTGTTTTCATCCAGGTTGTACTAATTTACTATTCCACTTGCAGCATGTAAGTGTTCCCTTTTCATATCATACCTGACATCAACATCTATTGTTTTTTTTCTTTTAATGTTTAATAATGGCCATTCTGGCAGGGGTAAGGTGGTATGTTCCCATGGGTTTTTTTGTTTGTTTGGAAGAAAGGCATACAGATTTATTAATAAGCACATGGGAGAGAATCAAGGGTGACTTATCCCAATCCCCCCCAGTGGGGTTCAGAAGCTTATACACCATCCTGAGGTGACAGAAAGACCAGGACTTGGATCACCACAACACCGGTTAGGGGAGGAGAAGAAAAAGAGGCCTGGCTGATAAAAGTGGTCTCATTATGTAGAACAGTGGTTCTCAACCTTCCCAATGCCACAATGTATTTTCTTTCTTTTTTTTTTTTTTTTAATTGTTGGGGATTCATTGAGGGTACAAGAAACCATGTTACACTGGTTGCATTTGTTGGGAAAAGTCCCTCTTACAATCGTTTTTTGCCCCCAAAAGGTGTGGCACACACCGAGACCCCAAGACCCCACCCTCCTCACTCCTTCCCTCTCTCTGCTCTTCCTTTCCCCACCCCTCCCTCATTCTTCCTCTCTCTGCTCTCCCCTTCCTTCACCCCCACCATGTCAATAATTGTCATTAATTGTCCTCATATCAAACTTGAGTACATGGGA
>CAUYON010119422.1:0-97134 GCA_963573935.1 Arctocebus calabarensis
TAGAGTGGGAGGACATCTGAACTCTGCTCGCTTGTTTGTATAGAGGTATGGAGTATACTGCGAACCTCTCTCATGGGGGAGGGGACTCCTGTCCGCTTGGTGATGTGCTCTGTACCTTTTTGTTTGTGTCCTCGGGGTCTCAGGTCACCCCAGCAGGGTTGATGTGCACGCTTTCACCGTTTCTTTTGGCTCAGATCCAAACCATCGGCTTTCTTGCTGAGTTTCTGTCTTTTAACTCTCCTTCTGGATGGGAACCTCTGCGGAAAGCTGGCTACAGATAGCCATCTTGGCTCCTCCGGCTTCAATATTTATTTAAAATACATCTTGCTCCCTCTTGCATGCAAAACTGGGGCAAACATTACTGGGGACAATTTTTTTAAACTAGCCTGTTGAGAAACTCCTGATATCACTTCTATTATGACCTTGCAATTTCAGAATGAGAACAGGAAAGAAAATGTGAAACAATGCAAGTAAATATATTACCGTTCTTTCTTTGCTTCTACTAAATTGGCAACAGCATTTAGCAAACTAACCATTCAATAAATGTATTTGGCTGAATCTAGATAAGCCTAAACATTTTCAGCTATTCGTATAATAAATAGTTTTTGAGTATCTATTGTGTACTGGGCAACATTTAGAACTTAATTACCTTGTAATTTAGTAATTTTCAATTACTAGTTGTCAATGAATTATTATGATAATAATGCTACCCCAAGTTTTCAGTCTGGGAAATTTTAGGCCCTTCCTGTGTAAATTTCACACAATGAAATTAATTCTATCAGCTTCCATTAAAAGATAGATTGTTAGAGCAATAAAATAAATATAAGAACCAATTTCATGCTGTCTACAAGAAAACAGCTTTAAAGACAAAGATAAAAAAGTAAAAGAGTAGAAAAGGACATATGAGGCAGACTCTAACTAAAAGAAGCTGGAGTGGCTGGATTAGTATCGGACAAAGTAGGCTTTAGAACAAGAAATATTACTGGGGTTGGAGAGAGGCATTACATAATGATAAAGGGGTCAATTCTCCAAGAAGACACAGCAATCTTAAATGTGTGTGCACTGAACAACAGCTCTTCAAAGTAGAGGAAGCAGAAAGGTGATAGAAAGAGGAAATGAGAAAATGCACATTCCTTGACACGGGTCTGGTGCTCAACCTGAGACTCTCACATTAAGCTTCATCTTCCAAAGGAGACTAAAGTAGCCCCAGATTAGTAGCATCCTGTAGCACACACCAGAAAGTAAGATAAATTTTTTTTTCTGAAAAAAGCATCCTTGCTTTAGGCCCTCAAGAGTCCCACAGACTAAATCAACCAAACACAAGTTCATGATGTAAGATCATCAGGCATACGAGGATTAAGCCGCTATGAATAAAAGCACAGAAACATAAACTTAGAATCCAAAGAACTTAAGTATTTATAGTTATTGGATATAGAGCACCAAATAAGTTTGCATGAAGAGGGAAAAACTGTACGTAAAAGAAGGACAAACTGAGCAACGGGAAAGCAACAGGCAAGCAACAGAATATGTCAAAAATGAGCCAACAAATCATTTTTAAAATGAATAGATCTTTAAAATATAATCGATGAACAACTGAAGTCTCAATGGATGGATGAAATGGCAGATTAGATGTAGCTGATAAGGGAAGCGGCACACTTGAGCATAAATTGGAGGAAAACACAAGTTACTGCCAAGAGAGACAGGAAGTACCATGTACCCAGTGGCATGAATTAAAATAAATCTAATTCTAGGAATTTTAGTGAAACTGAAAACTGCAAAAAAGAAAGAGAAGATGTTAAATGCGAAGGTAGCCATATTATTTATTGTCCAAACTGAAACACATTTTTAGAGTCAAAGAGAGCATCCTTAATAATTATCCTAAGACTTCAGACTTCCAATGGCCATCTTAGGCAAACTGAGAGGCCAGGTTATCCCATCAAAAGCACCCAGTGAAAAAGGAAGATGATCATCTGTGCAGAATAATCACTGGGCTGCCAGCAGGCTCAGCTCCAACAATGGAAGCCAAGGAGCCGTCAATAACACCTAAAAATACCAAGAGCTAACGACTATGGACCTCAGATTATGAACTCAAACAAACTCTATTTCAAGAATCGAGCAGAAGGAAATACCTTTTCAAGTAAGCAAAACCAAAGTTGATCTACAGTGCTTCACTAAAGGAACACCTAATAGATTTTCAAAAGAAAAATTTGTTGGATTTTCCTGCTGCAGGGACAAAGTATAAAATGTAAGAAGGAATGAATGAACTAGGCAAAAAAGCAATTGGTAAATGTGAGTATACTTAGAGCGGACATTATCTGTATAAAATAATAACGTTGAATCAATGGCTTAAAAAAAGTAAAAAGAGATAGGTATGGTGGCACACACCTACAGTGTGTGACGGAGTCCAGAGTTCAAATCTGGGCAACATAGCGTGACCTCCATTTCTAAAAAAAAATTAAATAATAAATAACTAAAAATAAAAAGAAAATAACTGGGAAAGGGTAGATCACCAGTAAATGTTCTAAAGCTTTTATGAGATCCTGGGAAAGAAAAATGTTGATTAACTTCATTAAAGATTATGAAACATCACCATGAAGATGAAAGAAACACAGTATAACTTTTAAGCCAGTGGACAAGGTAAGAGGGAATAAGATGAAAATTCAATTTTACAAGAAGCACAAAAAAGGACAGCAACAAGTTAAGAAGTCTGGCAATATTAAGTCTTGGCAAGACTGTGGAGTTACCAAGAATTTTATACGTAATTGGAAAATGACTTGGCATTATCTTAGTAAAGTGAAATATGCCGACTCTACAATCCAACAGCTCCCTTCCACCACGTAGAGAAGAAAAACTTATGTGCATGTGTCCAGAAAGTAAGTTGTTTTTAGCAGCTTTGTTCGTAACATTAAAAACTAGAAACAACCCTGCATTCATTGGCTAGAGTTGCTGTAACATGATATCACTGACCGGCTTAAGCAACAGAAAATTATTTTCTCATAGTTGCGGGGAGGTAAGAAGTCCTAGATTAAGATATAGGCAAGTTTTGTTTCTTCTGAGGCCTTTTCTGGTGGCTTGCAGATGATCTCCTCTTTCCTCTGCACACGTGCATCCTGGTATCTCTGTGCGTCTAAATGTCCTCTTTTTGAAAGGATACCTGTCAAATTGGATCAGGCTCATTCTAATGGCCCTATTTTACCTTAATCCCTCTTTTTAGGTCCCATCTCAAGATACAAACACATTCTGAGGTCCTGGGCATCAGAGTTTCAACATGTGAATCTGGGCGGGGGGGAACACAATTTAGCCCATAACAAGCTCATTATAAACAGGAATACATAAAAGGTTGGAATAATTACTCAAAGGAATTTTACATGGCAGTCAGATGAACTGCATGCAATAAGATGGAAAATGATGAGAGAACAAAATAAGTCCCAAAAGACTACCTTCATGATAATACCATTTTTATAAAGGTAAGAAAAGCAAAGCAAAACTGCAGCATGGAATGTAATGGTACCTATATGTGAAATCACTGTTTTTAAAAGGCAAGGGAATGATAAAGCTAAGATTTAATATACTGGTTAACTCTTAGAGAGAAGCAGGTGGGATTGGGGATGGCATACAGTATTGATAATGTTCTAAGTCATAAGTTGGGTGGCTGGCTATGAGTACTCATCTAAGGTGTGATTTCTTATGTACATAATATTTATGTATAACATATGCACATAATTACTGAGAAATATTTTGTATGCATCAAATGTTATCTAATAATATTAGGTATTTAAAACACCTGTTCTGTGGAGGCGATGGGAGATGTTGGTTAAAGGATGTATAGTTTTAGTTGTATAGGAAATAAGTTCTGGAAATCTATTGTACATCATGATGACTGCAGCTAATAAAAATGCATTGTATACTTGAAAATTGCTAAGAAATTAGATCTTAAATGTTTCTGTTGGTTGGTTGGTTTTTAGAGAGTCTCATTCTGTTGCCCAGACTGGCGTGCAGTGGCATCATCATAGCTCACTTCAACCTCAAATTCCTGGGCTCAATCAATCTCCATCCTTACCTCCTGAATAGTTGGGACCATACACGTGAGCCACTTGTTTGGCTAATTTTTTCTATTTTTAATATGATGGGGTCTCACTCTTGCTCAGGTTGGTGTTGAACTCCTGACCTCAAGCAACCCTCCTGCGTTAGGCTCTCAGAGTGTTAGGATTACAAGCATGAACCACCATGCCCAGCTGAAATCTTAAATATTCTTACCACAAAAAAGGTGCTAAGTATGTAAGGTGATGGATATGTTAATTAGCATGATTTAATCATTTCAGTATATATACATATATGTTATATATCAAATTATCACACTGTGCACCATAAATATATAGTTTTTCTCATTTATACCTTAATAAAGCTAAAGAAGGTAATACTTCTTATAATAACATACCAGGTAGATCTATTTGAGGTCTATTTATACTATTTCAAAGTTGTCCTAATTTCTTGTTATATTTTAGACTAACTTAGGGGTGGGTGTAGGGTTATATGAAGCCTTTGTGTCTCTGGCATATAATTACCCATACTCTAGACTCTCTTCCCTTCTTTTTTCCCTTTTTATAGAACATGTACGATTTTTCTCCCATGACCATAGCAATAGCTTTGTCAAAATCTGCCTATTTATTTTAGTCTCCTTCTCTTTGTGAATTAGTCACTGTGATAGTCTAATCACACACATGGTGGCTTTTCCACCTCAGCCCTATCGACCCTTTGGGCTGGATAATTCCTTGCTGTGGTTTTATTGTCCTGGGCCACCATGTTAATATGTTTAGCAACATTCTGATCTTCACCACTAGATATCACAGTAGCACATCCTCACTCCCCACCCCCAGTGAAGACAATCAAAGAATGTCTCCAGATGTTGCCAAATGTCCTTTGGGACAAAATCACCCCCAGCTGAGAACCACTGTTCTGGAGCATCCTTGATGCAGTTGACATTCAGATACTCCACATGGAAATGATGTTTTGGTATCTCATTCACTTTCCTGTCTTGATGATACATCCTTATGTTGTTCCTTAACGTTGGAGTTTAATTTGTTACCAAAACAATGTTGACCACGTTATCAAATTAAAACACTAGTGATAACTGAGTTTGATTTTTTTTCTTACTGGCTCACTTCACAAAAGTGCTTTGGATATAGATGGAAGGAAGGCACCTGGACTCAGTGTTGTCCTGATAACAAACTTTAATCTTCTACAACTGCAGACAAATCCATGCTTTTACTTAAACTTACCCAATTATGTCATGAGGACTGTAAAATTCTACACCGAAAGCTTTCATTCTGTTTTTTATATAAAGCTCATTATATACAGTGGGTCCTCTTTGTAAGTTGGCTACTCAAGGGACTACAGTTAACTGGTCACCATATGAAAGTGGTCAACATAAGTAACTTCCACTGAGCACATGTGGTGCATGACCAGTCTATGAAAATTAGGTCAACTTAAGGAAGTGGTCATTGTAGGGAGGTGGTCAGCTATGGAGGTTCTGCTGTATTTAAGATTATTTCTTAGAAAGGAGTTTTCAAAAATAAAATTATCAGCTCAAAATTAGGAATAGTTTTAGAGCTCTTAAAGGTATTCCAAATGGCTTTACAAAAGGGATGTATCAGTTCAAACTCCCATTATCTCTGGTCTGAAATAACATCATTGATTCTTCTAAACTCTACCAGAACAATAAGACTTTTCCATCCACCTTGAGGATATTGGCTTTCTTAGTTTTTTGAATGCTTTCCAATTTCTAGAACCCATTATTGCTATGATTACAAATAAAAAGCTTTAAAGGTTTTTGACTTTACATTTAACGATTAACAGTTATCTACGGTCTAGGCTTTAAAGTACTACCAATAGAACTTGACCCAAGTGTGTATCTATATGCATGGAGGTTTATAGGTAAGTTTTAGCAATAAAACAATGGGATAAGAAATTAAAGAGAGCATGAAATATGCCAAAGCTACCCTTCTTAGTTCATTGTGTGCAGAGTGTGGGAACAGCTAGGGATGTGACACAACTTATGTTATTTCTAAAACAGAAATGCTGCATCTCGATGCTACTGCACCAGAGTCAGATTTGATTTTACAATGTTGTGAAAATACTGCAGAATTCAAACTAACAGCCATTGCCTTTCATTCTGACTCAAGTTGCCAACAAAAGAATTTTATTTTGTGACTTAAAACCTTTGAGAGTCTTGGTCACAAAATTTTGGAACATAAATTGAGACACAAATTACATGAATTAAGACTGAGAAATTTAAATTCAATAGCTTTGTCCTTAAAATTTATTTTAGGCTTTTATCATATTATTTATAAAATTAGAAGAAGGAAAATGAACATACATTACTACTGATTCTATAGATATGAAAAAGATTATAGGAGAGTATCATAAACAATTGTAAGTCAACAAATAGGAAAGCTTAGGTGAAATGAACAAATTCTTTTTTTTTTAAATGTATTTATTTATTTATTTGGAACGTGAATGAATGTATCAATGAATGAAATGAACAAATTCTTAAGGAGTCAGGAAGGAACAAAAAAAATCTGACTAGAACTATAATTAAGAAGGAGATTGAGGGCGGCGCCTGTGGCTCAAAGGAGTAGGGTGCTAGCCCCATATACTGGAGGTGGCGGTTTCAAACCCAGCCATGGGTTTGAAAAAACTGAAAAAAAAAAAAAAAAACTGAAAAAAAAAGGGGGGGGTAGATTGAATCAGTAATCAAAACCATTACACACATACAAAAAAAGCACAGGACTACATGACTTCACTGGTGAATTCTCTCAGTGAAGAATCAACACCAATCTTTCCCAAACTCTTCCAAAAAATTGAAGAGAGCATTTACTAAGGGACCACAATTACCCTGATATCAAAACCAGACAAAGACATTACAAGGAAACTACAAATCCATGTCCCCTATAAATACTGATGCAAAAATCCTCAACAAAATGCTAGCAAACCAAATTCGGTAGCATATTAAAAAGGATTATGTACCATTAACATGTAGGATTTATTCTAAGAATGCAAGAATATTTCAATGTATAAAAATCAATCAATGCACAAGTGAGGTGGAGGTTAAGTTAACCAGTTTAATGTAAGCATTCCAAATTATATATCAAACCAGCACATTATACCCCATAAATGCATTAATGTGCACAGTTATGATTTAATAAAAAAATCAATGAAATACACCACATTAATATTAATCAAATAAAGCAAGAGACCCACATAATCATCTCCATTGATGGAGAAAATGCATTTGACAAAATTCAGTACCCTTCCATAATAAAAAGCACTTAAAAAATTAGGAAAAGAAGGAAATTTCTTCAATATAATACAGTCAATATAAGAAATTATCCACAGCTAGTGTCACACTCAATGGTAAAAGACTGAAAGCTTTTTCCCTAATCAGGGAATAAGATAAGTATTCCTGGTTTTGCTACTTCTATTCAACAATTCAACCTCTAATTGTATTAGAGGTCCTAGCCAATGTAGTTAGATAAGAAAAAGAATAAAAAGAAAAAAGCAAGTATCTAAATTGGAAAAGAAGCAGCAAAATTATCTCTGTTTACAGATCACATCTTTTATGTAGAAAACTCTTAACGATTTAACCTAAAAACCTGCTACAACTAAAAAATGAGTCAATAAATTTGCAGAATAAAAAATCAGCATGCAAATTTTAGCATACAAATATAAATATCTATATACCAGCAATGAATAATCCAGAAAGAAATTAAATAATCCATTTATAATAAACTAAAAAGAACATATATTTAGGAATAAATTTAATTAAGGAGGCAAAAGACAAACATGGAAACTACAAAAAAATTGCTAAAAAAGTTAAAGAAGGCATAAATAAATGAGAAGACATCTCATGCTCACAAACTGGAAAACAATATTGGGAAGAGGACAAAACTACACATAGTGATCTACAGATTAAATGTAATTCCTATCAAAATCTCAAGGACTTTTTTCTTTATAAATAGAAAAATCCAACTTAAAATTCATATGGAATCACAAGGGATCCCAGATAGCCAAAACAACCTTGAAAAAGAACAAAGTTGGAGTTCTCACACTTCCTGATTTCAAATCTTGCTACAAAACTTCAGTAATCAAAACAGTATGATGCTTACGTCAGAATAGATGTATAAGCCAATGAAACAGAACATGAAGCCCAGGAAAAACTCTTATAAATAAAGTCAATTGATTTTTGAAAAGGATGTCAAGATTATTGAATAAGGACAGTCTTTTCAAATGGTGCATGGAAAATTGGATATCAACATGCAAAATAAAGAAGTTGGATCTTTAATTTATATCATATACAAAAATTAACTCAAAGTTAATCAAAGATCTAAACTTAAGGGCTAAAACTGTAAGACTTTTAGAAGAAAACATAAAAGTATTTTTATAACTTTGCATTTGATGTTTTCTTGGATATAATAACCAAATCATAGGTAACAAAAATAATAATAAATTAGACTTCATCAAAATTTAAAACATTTACACACCAAAGGACACTATCAAAACAACTTACAGAATGGGAGAAAATATTTTCAAATAATATCTGTGATAAGGGATTAATACCTGCAATACATAAAGAATTTCTACAACCCTACAACTCAACAACAATCAACCCAATTCACAAATGGGCAAGGGACTTGAATAGGTATTTCCCCAACAAAGATATACAGTGACCAATAAACCCAAGAAAAGATGCTTAGCACCATTAGTCATAAAGAAATGCAAATCAAGATCAGTGACATATCACTTCAAATCCATTAGGACAGCTATTGGCAAAAAAAAATGGACAACCACTGGTGTTGGACAGGATATGGAGAAATTGGAACTCTTGTGTATTACTGGTAGAAATGCAAAATGGTGCAGCTGCTGTGAAAAACATTTTTGTGGTTCCTCGAAAAGTTAAACATAATTACAATATGCTCTAGCTATTCCACTTCCTGGTATATACTGCAAACAATTGAAAACAGGAATTCAGGACAGATCCTTGCCCATCAGCATTCACTGCAATATTATTCACAATAGCCAAAAGGTGGAAATGTCTTTTGTGGTATCAACAGATGAATCAATAAAAAAAAAAAAATGTAGATGATACTCACAATGGAATAGTATTCAGCCATAAAAGAAATAAATTATGATACCTGCTACGAGGATGAACCTTGAAAATATTATGCTAAGTGATGTGAGCAGATATAGGTAGCAACTACTGTATGATTACACTTCTGTGAGTACATAGGAGAGGGAAATAAATAGAGACACAAAGAACAGAGCTACTAGGAACTACGAGGAGACAAGAATGGGGCGTTTCTACAGGATTTAATGGGCAAAGTTTCTATTTAGGATGATGAGAAATTTCTGGAAATGGACAGTGATGATGGTTGGACACAACATTGTGAACACACTTAACTCTAATGGGCACTAAAAATGGTAAATTTTGTTATATATATAGTATTTATGACAATTTTCTTTAAAAAGAATGAACAGAGTTTGAGCTATCAACTACACAATGAAACAGGTTGAAATCAAGTTGGAATGTTTAAATCAAGTTTTACATCGATGAAGTAAAATTTTAAAATCTACATACCCATAATTTAGTTGACTATCATTAAACTCTGGTCTTAGGTGACATAGTTAGATACTACATGATGCCACATTTTAAAAAAACATTTAGATGGCAATATTTAGATACCAATTCTTTTGTTTTTTTTTAGAGACAGAGTCTCACTATGTCACCCTCAGTTAAGTGCTGTGCTGTCAAAGCTCACAGTAATCTCCAACTCGTGGGCTTAAGCAATTCTCTTGCCTCAGCCTCCTAAGTAGCTGGGACTACAGGCGCGCGCCACAACACCCAGCTATTTTTTGTTGTAGTTGTCATTGTTGTTTTTAGCAGTCCTGGGACGGGTTCAAATCCACCAGCCCCAGTGTATGTGGCCAGCGCCCTAACCACTGAGCAACAGGCACTGAGCCTTTTAAAAGGAAAATATGCGGTTTCTAATTAGGAGACAAAAGGATCTAAGTCTTGCACTTAAATAGAGGCATTTACAAAAGTCAGGGGGGAAAAGAAGAAGGTACAACTTTATTTAATAATAGCACTCAGTTGTGCATATGAAACAGACCTTGGTTAAGCCCTTAGTTTCTCCATCTGTGAAAGGAGGTTAGCCCTGTCAGTTAGGCAGGACCTTCTCTGCCACGCCCCCCTCCAGCACTAAAAGGTAAACATCAGTCTAGGCTCCAAGCTGAAAATAAAAAAAAAAAAACAGATAATTTCATTGCAAAATATTTAACCAGGCCGGGCACAGTGTCTTAAACCTATAATCCTAGTACTCTGGCAGGCTGAGGTGGATAGCTTGAGCTTGAGTTCAAGACCAGTCTGAGCAAAAGCGAGACCCCATTTCCACTAAAAATAGAAAAATTACGGCAAGAGGATCACTGGAGCCCCAGAGTTGGAGGTTGCTGTGAGCTATGATGCCACTGCACTCTACCCAGGGTGACATTTTGAGACTCTACCTTAAAGAAAAAACTATGTAAAAGAAACATAATAGTTTTTAAAATTTAGGCAAGTTTTGGTGGAGAGCAGGGTTATCTCCTAGGGAGGCTCACACACATTCTTCTGTGTTTTGTATGAAGGGAAATATATTCTTCTTAAAGTACAACATCTATTTTTATGTAAAACTTGAAAAAAAGTTAAATGACATACAAATCAATAAAGATACACTCTAAGTAGGCTCTCTCACCCTTCAGAACTTAAAACGTGATTACAGAGGCACTGCAAATGATTGGGAAAGACCAGAGTTTTGCAGCTTATGGCTTGAGGACACTTGGTGTGCAATCTGGAAAAGAAATTGCTCTTAGATTACTATCTTCCAATATATACAAGAATAAATGTTTTGAAAAATCAAATTACATTTAGATCACCACCTTATGGTGTATACCAAAATCTCAAAATAACAGAAAACAGAACTTGATATTTAGTGTGTCTTTCCATGAAAAATGCCATTCTAAGCTGAAAAAAATTAAAAACATTCACACACATACACACAGGAAAAATCAACAAACTTGACTCTAACAGCAACGAATACCAAAATTAAAGGCTAACAACAAACAGAAAATATCTGTATCCATTTATCTATCTACATGTATGTTTCTAGCAAGAGCAAAAGACAAAGTAGAAGTCATTGTTTGATAAAGAACCCATTGCAAACCCATTCCCCCTCTGCCACCACAAAGAAAGGGGAGTATTTTTAACTCATAATCTTAGAGAAAAGTCCGAAAATGTATAGATATATGTGTCTAACCACTCTGGGGGAGTGAGATTAAGGAAGTACAGAGAAAGAAAAAAATTTCTGTTCTCTTCATTTTATGCTGTTATAATTTTATAACATGCATTATTCTTGTAATTTAAAAAAGACATACATTTTAGAGGGACATTACCTAACAAATGCAATCAGTGTAATGTGGTTTCTTGTACTCTCAATGAATCCCCAACAATTTAAAAAAAAACCTGTAAAAAAATAAAAAATAAAAAAGACATACATTTTTGAAGATAAAATGTAGCATCACAACAGACAATTCATTAAAAAATTAAATAATACCAGTAAACACAGGTGGACAAATAAACTCGATCATAATCAAAGGTAAACTAATTGAATACTTGCCTCTGTCAAATTTAAATAGTAGGAAACACAATTCCCAATGCTGTTTATAAACTGATGATGGCAAAACAAATTGATACAACCCTTTGGTAAGCAATTTGCAATACTTTTTAAGAGCACTAAAACTATGCATAACCTTGACCCAATTATTTCACTTCTGATAAATCCATTTTAAGAATTAATCCATTCTAGGAAATAACATAAAAAGAGCATTGGATGAAAAGGTAAAAATAATAAATGTCCAACAATGTGGAAGTGATTAAATGAATCATATACACATACATGCATTCAGTAAAATATTAGACAGCCGATAAAAGAATATTTTACTTTAGTAAAGAATATTTTACTTTACTTTAGTAAAGTGTCTCAAGAATAGAAGAAAAAGTATCCAATGTATTCAGTACTTTAATGAAACCAATTTATATTTACTCACACTTTCTTATGAAAGATAGATCACAACTATAGCCCAGGATGAAGGAGATAAATGGAGGGGGAAGGTTTGATGGAGGGAGGGTAAATGGTGGGACTACACCTATGGAGCATATTGCGAGGGTACAAGTCAAATCTATCAAGTATAGAACATAAATGTCTTAACACAATAATCAAGTAAATGAGGTAAAAGCTATGTTAATTAGTTTGATGTAAGCACTCTAAATTGTAAAACAACAACAACAAAATAAACACATTGTACCCTACATATGCATAAATGTATTCGTGATCTACATGTATGTGACTTAATAAAAGGAAAAAAATCGGACATTGTACTATAAAAAATGATATCAAAGAACACGTGATCTTTTTTCTCTAATAAGAAAACTGGCAAAAATTTTAAGAAAAAAATTACTATATACTGTTTTAATGCCAAAATACAAAAGAAAAAAAGAATCAGAAAATAATATACCTAAAATTACCCCTAAAATGGTTGTGTTTTCATTCATGGTAGCTCATTTTATAGTACTAACAGGTAGAAAGTCTCAATATTGAACAGTAGAAAATATATATATATATATTGAACAGTAGCCATTATTAATCTTTGCTGTTTCTTCTAGTCTTTTTTTAAATGTATTAGTTTAAAATAAAAACTCTTTAGAAATCATTAACAAAACAGCTTTTGGGTTTTTTTCTTCCAGTTACTTTTGAAATATTTTAAGAATTGCAGTGGTAATACATATTCAGGAAAAGAAAGTAAAACTTTACAGAAGTTTGGTGGCGCCTGCGGCTCAAAGGAGTAAGGTGCTGGCCCCATATGCCAGAGGTGGTGGGTTCAAACCCAGTCCCAGCCAAAAACTGCAAAAAAAAGAAGAAAACTCTACAGAGGTCTTATATGTAGTGGAAAAGTATAAGTCTTGCTTTCTAGTCACTTCATATCGTAGTATTATTTCAATAAATTGGCTCAAGTGAATTTTAAGAACAGCAATATATTCAGATTGGTAAAAACCACATATGTTAAATATATATGTTAAAAATAAAAAGCATAAAAACCTCTTTAAATTTATATAAATAATATGTGTTTCTTGTATGAAGTTCAGGAGAAAACAGACAAGGCACATAATACTTTGGTAACTATCCACTGGTACTCTGAAGCTAGTAATTTCAAACAGGTACCTAGCTTTTGGGATAGAGATTACTGTATTTGGAAGGCAGTTCAGAGAAAGAAAAAAAGCCAAGTAGCCAGTTTTTTCCTCATTTTGTTGTCTTGGTAACTAAGGCAGCTATATGAACTGTTTTCTATTACTTTCCAATCCTGTTGCAGAAAGAAAAATTTCAAATAGGAAAGCAGATGTATCAAGGGTATAATTAATCTCCCTGAAAATGGACCCATGAAATTATGTCACTGGACCTTAGGATAGAAAAAGAACCCAAACAAAAGGACTAGAGAAATACAAACCTAGAGCCAAAGGGTGTCACACATTTGGTTCCCTTTATATAGTTATATGAAACAATTTTGCAACAGGTTCCAAATGTCTACAGCTGGAATCTAAAGGGGCTGGGGAAAGTGTGGCTTACTCAGAAATCAGAGTGGGAAAAAACTTCCTTGGGCCAAAATCTCTAATACAAAGAAATAAAACTTCACTGGTGAAAGCTCCAAAGAGGAAAGAGTATGACTTCACTGGATAAATGGTTCTAATGGAGTGTGTTTTCAACAGCCACAATGTAGATGTGAAATTAATTCTACCATAGGTAACCCAATCAAGGAAACAAAGATTCAGAGCAACTGCATGTGGCCAGTGTAAGAACATCACAAAGCAGTCACCTACTACATACCAGCTTTCCAAAACTAGTTGGTTACAATCAACCACACACATTTCACCAGTATCTGCAAAGCAGCAGGTCAAACAGCCATAGATCACTTTAGTTGGGACAGACGTGTGGCTAGTTTCAAGTTAGCATAACTTGACACAATTGGAAATGTTTACAATTTTTCTTTTGCTTTTTTTTTTTATTAAATCATAGTTGTGTACATTAATGGGGTACGATGTGCTGGTTTTATATACAATTTGAAATATTTTTATCAAACTGGTTAACATGCCTTCACAGCATTTTCTTAGTTATTGTGTTAAGACATTTATATTCTACATTTAGTAAATTTCATATGTACCCTTGTAAGATGCACCATAGATGTGGTTCCACCAATCACCCTCTCTCCACCCATCCTTCCCTCTCCCCTCCCCACCATCTCCCCTTTCTCCATATTCTTGGGCTATAATTGGGTTATAGCCTTCATATGAAAGCTATAAATTGGTTTCATAGTAAGGCTGAGTACATTGGATACTTTTTCTTCCATTCTTGAGATACTTTACTAAGAAGAATATGTTCCAGCCCCATCCATGTAAACATGAAAGAGGTAAAGTCTCCATCTTTCTTTAAGGCTGCATAATATTCTATGGTGTACATATACCACAATTTATTAATCCATTTGTGGATTGATGGGCACTTGGGCTTCTTCCATAACTTAGCAATTATGAACTGGACTGCAATAAACATTCTGGTACAAATATCTTTGCTATAATGTGGATTTTGGTCTTCTAGATATTTACCTACTAGAGGAATTGTAGGATTGAATGGCAGGTCTATTTTTAGATCCTTAAGAGTTCTCCAAACATCTTTCCAAAAGGAACGTATTAGTTTGCATTCCCACCAGCAGTGTAGAGATGTTCCCTTTTCCACATCCATGTCGACATCTCTGGTTTTGGGGTTTTGTGATGTGGGCTAATCTTATTGAAGTTAAATGATATCTCAAAGTAGTTTTGATTTACATTTCTCTGATTAAGGATGATGAGCATTTTTTCATATGTCTGTAGGCTGTGCGCCTGTCATCTTCAGAGAAGTTTCTCTTCAAGTTACTTGCCCACCCTGAGATGGGATCACTTGTTCTTTGCCTGCTAATACGTTTGAGTTCTCTATGGATTCTGGTTATTAAACCTTTGTGGGAGACATAACCTGCAAATATCTTCTCCCATTCTGAGGGCTGTCTGCTTGCTTTACTTACTATGTTCTTGGCTGTGCAGAAGGTTGTTGGTGTATTTTTGGTGTTGCTTCAATTGCCCAGGGGGTCCTCCTCATAAAATATTCACCCAGGCCAATTTCTTCAAGTGTTTTCCCTGCACTTTCTTCTAGTATTTTTATAGTTTCCATGTTGTAAGTTTAAATCCTTAATACAGTGAGAGTCTATTTTAGTTACGGGTGAAAGGTGTGGGTCCAGTTTGTCTTCTACAGGTAGCCAGCCAGTTCACCCAGCACCATTTGTTAAATAGGGAATCTTTTCCCCATTGAATGTTTTTAATTGGTTTCTCAAAGATCAAATAATGGTTAAGCAGCTGGGTTCATCTCTTGGTTCTCTATTCTGTTCCATACATCTACCTCTCTGCTTTTGTGCCAGTACAATGCTGTTTTGATCACTATTGATTTATACTATAGTCTGAGGTCTGATAGTGTGATTCCTCCTGCTTTGTTTTTATTTTGAAGTAATATCTTTGCTATTTGAGATTTTTTTATGATTCCATATAAAATGAAGTATTATTTTTTCGAGATCTTTAAAGTATGACAGTGGAACTTTAATAGGGATTGCACTAAAATTGTATATTGCTTTGGGTAGTATGGACATTTTAACAATGTTGATTCTTCCCAGCCATAAGCATGGTATGTTTTTCCATTTGTTAACATCTTCAGCTATTTCTTTCCTCAGAGTTTCACAGTTCTCTTTATAGAGATCTTTCACATCCTTTGTTAGGTAAACTCCCAAATATTTCATCTTCTTTGGCACTACTGTGAACGGAATAGGTTCCTTGACTGTTTTTTCAGCATGACTCTTGTTGGTATACATAAAAGTTACAGATTTATGAGTGTTGATTTTGTAACCTGAAATGCTGCTATATTCCTTGATCACTTTTAAGAGTTTTGTAATAGAATCCCTGTTGTTTTTGAGATATACAATCATATCATCTATGAAAAGTGAAAGTTTGATCTCTTCTGACCCTACATATATGGAGTCATCCTTGAGCATTTTATCTCGCCTTACTACGATGGCTTTCTTGCCTAATTCTGATGGCTACAATTATTTATTAGACTTTGAGAGTATAAAAAAGACCAGGGATCTTGTTTTCTATTTTTTTTCTCCTACTCTCTACATTCTCAGCACAGAAGAATGATTTCTCTTTTAGTGAAGCAATAAACCAGCTGGAAAAATGTCAGCAATACAGTTAGCAATCACAAGAGATATATCCTCAGATTCAAGGAGTTCATGGACAAAAGAAATATTATTTTCTGGGTAAACCAGCTTCAAAAACAATTTTTTTAAGTAAAAAGAAAAACTCAGTTCATCCTAAGAACTATCATTAGACATTTATTTTCTTTCTACCAATAGCAGTTCATTGAATATTATTGTCATGATATATCTGAGCATATTCTTAGTTATTTTCTTAACAGAAATTTCTAGAATTGGAATTGCTGGGTTGGAAGGCGTCTGTTAAAGTGCCTTTTGAAACACTAGATTCCCCACCAACAAACATACCTTTACTGTAAGTAAAATGATAGGTCACTGGCTAGACAGACTTCACAATTCCTTAATGCTCCAGCCTAGTACACAAACTGTCCAGATTTCAGCCGCAACTTCTCCTTTTTTAACATGGAGCCTCACGGCCTTGATATTCAATGCCCTTAGAAGTATAAACCACATGTGTGGACTGAGTATGGGCTTTTGAGTCAGACCTGTATTTCATCACCAGCTCACTCACTTACTAGCTATTCTATTTTAGAAAAACTACTTGCCTGGTATATAGTTTTAATACCACTTATATGCTTGTATTAAATTCAAAGAGTAAAATAATTTTAAAACATGGAATTACAAAGCCCTGTGTGTTAGTCCAGGTCCTCAGAGAAGCAGACACAAAAAATGGTTATTAAATATGCAATAAGTTTTCTATTAGAGAAAACATCTGAAAACCTAGCCACCACTGTAAGGAAAGAGGATCCAGAAAAGGAAACATACTAGACTGCCATGGCCACACGATCTAAGAAACTCTCAGCAGCAGAGCTGTAGAGGGGTCCTCAAGCCTAAGTCTTGAGGAGTCTCTCTCCCAGGAATGGGTGGGCCTTAGCTGCTCAGACATACCCCGTAACTGGCTTTGGACAGCCCATGGAAAATGTGGCCTGGTGCAAATGCAGCAATGGGCATCAGGGCACAGTTATGCTCCCTGAAATCAGGCAGCTCAAGGCTCACTCATGACAGCCACACCTGGCTGACTCCCTGTCTCCGCAGGCTTCCTGCTGGAGAGCAATGCAACATTTAACACCATCTGCAGAGGCAGCAGCTTTTACTCTGGAACCAATACTGCCTCTTGGAAAGAGGAGATAAGGGGTTATGTTTTTCTAATTAAGAAGATATTTGGAGGACTTATAGGAAGAAATTGAGACAAGTTTACTGAGAACCACAAAAGAAGACTAAGAATAAATGAAGAAATATACTATTTTCCTGAATGGAAAAATTCCCAGGTTATAAAATATTGTTTCTCTCCAAGTTATTTGCCATTCTAGCCAAAATACGGATGGGATTGATAACATCTTTCTTATAGTCATCTTAAAGAGTAAATAGGAAGGAACAACTTTTTAAAATGTTGGAAAGGATGAATAAAAGAAAGGTTCTTGCACTTACCAGATATGAAAAATGTTGACATTTGGTCTTTAAAAGCATGTAATATGGTCACACAAATAATTATAGAGCTTAACAACAGAACTGACTAAAAAGGGTGTTTAGTCTATGACAAATGAGGCCTTTTATATCAGTTCTGAGATAACTGGATAAATGGTTTTGGAAATGGCAATTTGGAAAAGTAAACGCAGATCTCTAAATCTCACCCAACACTAAAATAAATTACAGGTTGATTTTATTTTTAACATACCAAAAAAAAAAACAAACCCAATAAGTACTTAAAAATATATAAGAGATACTTATCTGAGTTTAGAATGGAGGAAGCTTTTCTAAGCAGACAAGCAAAAGCATTAAACCGTAACATTAAAGACTGATAAACTTGACTACATTAAAATTTTAAGACTTCTGAAAATCAAGAAAAACAAGATAAAAGATTCTGAGAAGACGATGGTGACAAAGATAACATAGTTTTTGGTACTTCCTGAATTGCTATGTATCAATAGAGAAAGTAAATAGCAAGGTCATAATCATGGCCAACATTAGCAGCAAACCTAGGAAAAAGGGCATCCTCACAAACTCCAAAATACAAGCAGATAAGGCATAACCATCAACACCACAGCATCTATATAGTATTGACATCTTTGCAGAAGGATGCCGAAGGAAGCAATGAGGCATCTGATAGATTTAAGAATAGCACACACCATGAAATACCAACAACCTTCAGAGTAGAAGTGAAAATTGGAAGGGATTTCCCACTGAAACATCAATGTTGCCTACTAGGATGTTAGGTATGCTAAAAACCCAGACATCCCCAGTATATAATGCATCCATGTAACCAAAACCACTTGGATCCCTGAATTTGTCAAAATATAAAAGATAAACTAGGGCTGGGCATGGTGGCTCACACCTGTAATCCTAGCACTCTGGGAGGCCAAGGTGGGTGGATTGCTTGAGCTCAGGAGTTAAAAGACCAGCCTGAGCCAGAGCAAGACCCCATCTCTAAAAATAGCAGGGCACCTTGGGGGGCACCTGTAGTCCCAGCTATGGGGGAGTCTGAGGCAAGAGAATCTCTTGAGCCTAAGATGTTGAGGTGGCTGTGAGCTATAATACCATAGTACTCTACTAAGCATGACAGAAAAACAAACAAACAAACAGAAAAACCTTCTTAAGGAAACAGATAATAGGTCTGACACAAAAGCTGTAGAATCTGAATATCTGGTTAAACCAAAATAACTCTGTGTGGCCAGCTGGAAGATAGAACAATAGACTCTAAATAAAGTTAACAACTGTGATGGATTGAAATCCATCAAATCCATTTAAATCTAAGAGTTCATAATAATATGAAATAACATTTTTAAAAACCAAATTAGTCACTTTCAGAGGATGATATGAAACCAGGTAATTATCTTGGAAAAATAGTTGATAATAAAGGAGCTAGGTCAAACACTTATTTTTCTGGTCCTGTACGAATTGTACCCTATATAAACTAAACCATTACAGTACCCAAAATTATACTGATTGAGTATTCTAGCCAACAAGTGAAAGAGAAATGACAGAACTCAAATAGATACCATTTTGTAACCCCTAGTGATTTAATGAATCTAATAAGCATATAGCATCCAGAGCTGCTATCTCCACAGTATAAGAGACCATCAGACATCCTGTGCTTCTTCATGAAAAGAACACACCCCACCATTTCCAGTGTTACCAAACACATCAAACCCAGTCTGACCCAGTCTCTGGATACAACTGCTAACTTGCAGAAATAAGATGAAGCTTTCTTTTTGTTTTTTTTTTGAGACAGAGCCTCAAGCTGTCACCCTGGATAGAGTGCTGTGGCATCACAGCTCACAGTAACCTCCAATTCCTGGGCTCAAGCGAGTCTCTTGTCTCTGCCTCCCAAGTAGCTGGGACTACAGGCGCTCGCCACAACTCCCGGCCATTTTTTGGTTGCAGCCATCTTTGTTTGGCAGGCCCAGGCTGGATTCGAACCCACCAGCTCAGGTGTACATGGCTGGCCCCTTAGGCTCTGCACCTGTGGCTCAAGTGGCTAAGATGAAGCTTTCAACTGCACTGTGCACATGTACTCGAAAAACTCAAACTGTAGGAAACTCTACAAATCAAATAGTCTGGTTTATTCAATAAATAAAATTTTAAGGGAAAAATTGGGATAGGACACTTTAGAAAAAGTGAAGAAACTTGAAAGAAACTTGAAAGCCTTATTAACATAACAAGTGTTGGCAAGGAAATTGGAATCCTTGCACATTGCTGGGGGGAATGTAAAATGGTACAACTGCTGCAGGCTGGAGTTTGTTACAGTATCCATCTGTACAATTGTGTGCTATTCTCCAAGACAACTCAGCCTCTTCTATATTCTCTGAACATATTTGTTGAAGCACCTATTTCAAGCCAGTTTTGACATCCAGGAAGATGCACCATAAAATGTATTTAGGGTTGGAAATTCAAAGAGTAGATACAGCATTAGTTAGGATAAGAAGGCAAAGAAGTTGAACCTATGTCTGAGCACAGGATTTAGCATAAGTAGGAAAGGAATAAGCCTGAGAACAGCCAGATGCACTTGGGAAAAAATGTAGGTGTCAAGGGAATAGAGAGAGGACTTTGAAGGGAAAATCAGGAAGAAGAGAAATGAAATTGCTGAAAAGAACAAAGGAGAGAGTGAGGGCAAGAAAAGAGGTTGGTGTTAGGAAATGAAAGAGCTTTAAGATTTTGAAGTGGAAGGAGAAAAGCAATATTGAGTTTAATACAAACAACTGAACTGTGTTCAAAGAACTTGAGGCTAGGTGCTGGATGATGGGTATTTCACAGGACTTAGAAGTTGTCATGCAGAACATGAACTATGTGCTAGATTGTCGACAAGTGAGGCTTTATGATCACAGTAAAGATGTAAACTCACTTGATACGGTACCTCCCTTCTGTATTGTGAGATGCTAGCATGACACTCCATAAGAAATGTTTAGGTAGAGACCATTCAATTAAGATGCTGGCTAGAAAATAGCCACAAACCTATGTTGTATTCTGGCAAAATGTCACAGGTAAACACCAGCGGGTTGGCATCTAAAATACATCCAGAGTTTCCTTACTGAGCACCTAAATTAAAAAATTTAACTTACGATTGTTCTTCAGTAGAACACTAGAGAACTAAAGACTCTGGAACAAGTGTGCAGAATCTTTAGGTAAACACTTTGGGGTGAGTACACACCCAAATCAGAAGTTTAATGACCAAATCAGTCATTTCTGACATTTGAAAATTCATACCTTTTCATATACTAAAAATACATACCTTTTCATATACTAAAATCAGTGAAAGAATGAAAAAAATACTTAAGTTAGCAATCTACTTTTATGCTTATATTTCACAAGATAAAAATTATCCTAATCTGTTTAAATCAAATTTTCTACTTTTCTCTATTTTACAAAGCCAAAAGAATTCTACCACTGAGTAATCCCTACCTACAAAGTGATCACACAACTAGGCTGTTCCTGTGCAAAAGCTGCAGGTATTAAATGGCACCTAAAGAACCAAAATATCACATCTGACACATCACAGGACTGAGGTTGGCCTCTGATACAACCTCAGATTAAAGATAACATTAAGGATATTAAGGAAGACAAAATCAAATTTTAAAAAGTTTAAGTAAGGAGGGAGGTTGTAAAAATTACCTTAAGCTTTACGGAAAAGCAAAATTAAAGGCTTTGGCCACTCACGGATTTGGCAGCAAATTGCTTGAATGTTCCCTGTGTCTCCTCTTTTTGGAATTTATCTCTAAAACTACTATGTTAATTCACTATCAACTTCAAGATGATTTATTTACAATGTATTATTGGTCAGTAAGAGTACACTATGCTTTATATATAACCTTAAATAATAACATATGAATATCTTCATATTTATTTAAAATATTTATAATTTTTAAAATATCTAGCTACATAATCATTTTTATTTTTAAAACAAACTTAAATCAGCTTTGAATCCTTAATTTCTTAGTTTTAAGCCAAAGATATCACTGGCAGTAGAAGCTGATAACATTTTTGTACATAGAACTTGGACTGAAAACGCTAGTCAACTATTCAGAACTCACTTTTGGGTGCATTCTTCCTATTAGGTAAATAAATACAGCTTTCTCTGCTCTTAACTGCAGCCTCCCTTCGCCAGTACATAGAAATTGTTTTGTTTTTCTTGCCTCCAGTGGAAAGCAAATCTGGAGTTTTGATGAAAAGGCCACTGTTCCTAGTTGGAGGAGAAAATGAAAATACAGCACGGTTATTTTCCTATCGGTCCTAAGTCCATCATAAAACTCTCGCTGGGTCGGTGATTTAGTCATCTTTGTAGGACTCACAGCACCTGCCAAAGCACTTTCCAAGAACTAATTGCTCCATAAAGGTCTGCTGGTGAAACCAGTGAATACAGGTGACATAACAACATAATGTGGGCGGACTTCAGGAGGATGACAAGTGCCAGACCACCAATTTGGATGCTTATTCCCCTAACCCGGCTCCGGGCTTTTCCCGCGTGATTCACAGGCAGGGTGGCCCCAAGGGTCTTTACCTCAGCCTGGGCAGCCTCTCCCTCCCGCTCGACTACCTCTGCTTTTCCTTCAAAACTTCCTCCCAGCCTGCAGGCCTGGGGGACACCCAGACACCCCCGGTCCCTGAATCCTCTTGCCTCCCCAAAACTCAGCAAACACCAGAGGCTGCAAAGCGTGAGGCGGCCGGGAGCACCTCGGGTAACGCGCATGCTCCCTCGCTCGACCAGAGTCAGGCTGCAGCCCCCAAGCGCCAAACTCCACTTCTCCACATTTTTGAGGTGACCTGGAGGCAGTACAAAAACATTAGCTTCTCGGCCACGGAAGGGAGCGGGAGGGAAGCCGAGAGCCGAAGCGGGGAGGCTGTTCACAAAACCCGGAAAAAAACCCTACCCAATCCACTCCGCGTACCTCTGCGCGCCGCTGCACATGCGCAGTAGCCTCCCGTGGAGGCTGTGGCTGAAGCTGTATCCCGGGAGCCGGAAGGTCAGTTCTCAGTGTGCTGGCGGTTCGGCGTCTCCCGGGTTATGTCGGCCCAGGGGGACTGCGAGTTCCTGGTGCAGCGGGCCCGAGAGCTGGTGCCCCAGGACCTATGGGCAGCCAAAGCATGGCTGATCACGGCCCGCAGCCTCTACCCGGCTGACTTTAACATCCAGGTGAGTTCAGGGCCGTGCACGCGCCGCCCTGCGGGGAGCGGAGCGCCCCTCTCTGCGCCCGGTTGCCCCGACCCGGAGCCAAGTCCGCCTGGGGCCGGCCACCTGCTGCCCGGCCCGCCCCTCTCTTCCCATTTCTCTCGCCCCCTAACCCGCCTCCCGTTCTCCCCCTCCTGTCATAGGCCTTATCCCCAGCACCTTACGAGACAGAGGACCCCACTGGAGGTTGGTCGGACCTGCTGGGATCCGTGGGGGGTGTGTTGTGCGCTCTGGGTGGGCGGCACAAATCACCACTAGGAAAAGGCCAGTGTCTCATTCATCATGATGGCAGCCATTTATTCAGCGCCTGTTACTTTTGAGACTTCATCCTGGGAGTCCAGGGGTTTAAGTGAGCCTGAGGGTCACACCCCAAGCCCTATGGCAAGGCCACTGTATGTGGCTCTGTGCCACCAGATGATAGGCCCTCCATTCCCACGGGAGGGTACTTGTCCCAGCAACGATGCTGGAGATGAGCCAGCGCCGACGCGGAGGTTGGTGACCTGTGTGCCCGCTCTGTGTTGCAGTATGAGATGTACACTATTGAGCGCAATGCAGAACGGACCGCCACCGCCGGGAGACTGCTGTACGACATGTGAGTGAGGATTTCTCAGAACTTTTCCTGCACTGGGTCTCTCAGCGAGGTTTTGTTTCTGCCTGTGCCAGTAAGGTTGGGGAAGATCTTCAAGTTCGTCTACATCTCTGGTACCCAAAACTTAGGTAGTAATGAGTCCAGGCCTTCTGTTGATTTCTGACATGCGTTCTTCTGCCTTCTTATTTTTTATTCCTGTTAAAATGTCTTTCTCACGATTATTTTAGAAATAATTATATGCTCATGGCAAAAAGTTCCAACAATACTTACAGGATAGAGAATAAAACATAAAAGTGCTTCCAAAACCAAACCAGGATTAAGTTTTGTGTGCAGTATATCTCTACAAATAATATAATACGTATGAATAAGTTTTGGGGGGAAAGGGGTTAACAAAGTGAAATCACTATTATTCTGCACCCACTGTATTAGTTTCTTCTCCAACTGTCCTGACCTCTTTCCGTCTTAGTATGTGGAGATCTAGTTCATTCTTTTTCAGGCCTACATAACATTTCATAACCACTCTTTTCTTGGTAGACATTTAGGTAGATCTCAGTTATTTGGAATTATGCTCATTGTGTTAGCAAGCAATGTTTTACCCATGATGTGGTGTTTTTCTGTGGGATAAATTCCAACACAAGTATTTACATAGTCAAAGGGTATGCACATTTTAAATTTTGATACACAGTATGGAATTGCTCTCCAAAAAGCACTATCCCAATTAACTTTTCTATTTATGGTGTATAAGAGTGCCAACTTTCCCATACTGTTGCCAAAACTGGGTATTATCAGTCTGTTAGTAATTTGTGCTACATTTATTACCAAGGTTGAGTTATCATTTCAACTGTTCTCTTTTCCTATTTCTATTCTTGTGAATTGCCTTTGCTCATGTTTTTCTTTTAGATTGTTGTATTATTGATTTTTAGGAGTTTTGGGTATATTATGATTGCTTGTCTTTGCACTTCTAATAGCCTCTACAGACTTTTGTAAGTACTCTCAATTTTCTAAACTCATTAGTTTTTATTTTTATATCTTTACTTTGGTTTACTTTGGTAGAGCTAAGCATTCCCTTGGAATAAAGAAAAAAAATTTTTTTTGTCAAATGCTAATTTTCTTACTTTCTTTTTTGGATACTGTATAGAATCTGGCATTTTAATTTAATGCATTCATTTTAAAATAGGTTTGTGAATTTCCCAGACCAGCCGGTGGTGTGGAGAGAAATCAGCATTATTACATCAGCATTAAGGAATGATTCACAGGATAAACAAACCCAGTTTTTAAGAAGTAAGAGTAATAACTTAATGGTATATAAATGACCCTTTCTGGAATACCAAAACATATGTAGTAATTTCACACACACAAAAAAATCACACCTGCAGTATTGGTTCCTGTATGGATGTTTTGTTTTATTCTCAGCAACCAAAGTCTGTATGACTTGGTACCTTGAGTATTTGTTTAAGACCCTTTAGGCTTCCTTAAAAGAGGTAAATTTATTAGTAAGACCAAATAATTTAATGTATTTTTAACAGGTTTTACAATAACTAGAAAATATCTATAGATTAACCAGATCTCTACAAGACTTTTGTAAGTACTCTCAATTTAAAATCTTTTAAAGATTTTAAAGTCTTAGTAGAAAAGAAAGTGGGTGGTTTAGGTCATTTCAACTTAAACAAATGTGTGCTGTTCATCTCACCTTGCAACAAGCATGCTTGTTTCCATACATCATTCTTGTCTTCTGAATCCAATAAAGCCTCCAAATATTTTATGATTATTCACCAAACATCTTGTGCCAAATACTGTCAGACCCAAAAGGCTGCTCGTTTGTAGGTGACCACAGTGATTTTTTTATGTCGAATCTTTATGTACGCTGTTCTGTACAAGAAAATGCCTTCGTTAACACTTTTGTAGCAGTATTTTCTTTCTGAAAGAAACTTTTAAAAGTGAAATGTGTTATGTGCAGGTTTATTTGAAACTCTTCCTGGTCGGGTCCAGTGTGAAATGTTACTAAAAGTCACGGAACAATGCTTCAACACCTTGGAACGATCAGAAATGTTGCTCCTGCTTTTGCGACGTTTCCCTGAAACAGTGGTACAGCATGGGGTAAGATTCGATTCTTTCCCTTTTTAAAGAGTTAGGAACGATAGTGTGTATTATATCAAGGTGCAGACGCTGAGGACCACTAGGTAAGATTGAACTTAAATCAAGGATTCTTTGTCAGTAAAGCTGAAAGGACATCATTGTTACTAAACTTTATAAGTTTCCAGAAGAAGTTATCTTATTGGTGTAAGGAAATAGTCACCAGATCCTAAAAGTACTATTTATTTGCAATGTCTACAGGAATCTTTTCCATTGTGTTCAACAATGTATTTTTTATTTTTTAATTTTTTTTCTTAGAGACAGGGTCTCGCCCTGTCTCCCAGGCTAGCGTGCAATAGCCAATCGTAGGTCCCTGCAACGTCAAATTCCTGGGCATCCAGCAGTCCACCCTTCTCACCCTCCTGAATAGCTAGGATGCTACGCCACATCTAGCTACTTTTTAAGATTTTGTACAGGTGAGGTCTCATTATGTTGCCCAGGCTGGTCATAAACTCCTACCCTCAAGAGATCATCCCACATCAGCCTCCAAAGTGCTGGGATCATAGGCATGAGCCACCATACCCAGCCCAACAATGTATTCTTGAATTAAAAGGAGAACTATAATGTTGTTATAACATTAGAGAACTATAATTTATAGTTGTAACGGAGACATTTGTCACATGCTTCTTCCCTCTATTCTTGCCACTTCCCTCCATCTGTAATAATTATTGAGTGCTATTGGCAGGCCTTAGTAAGTGTCAGGTATCTCCTCCTCTCTCTTCCTAAATCCACCGCAGTAAATAGTGTTTCTCATTACAGATGAGAAACCGAGTCTAAAATGTTTTAGTAACTTCCCGTAGCCAGTGGGTAAACCGAGTTCAAACCATTCATTTCTCTTCATTCAAACTCTGTGGCTTCTTCTTTCCCATGCCATTTTTCTGGCTTCTGACCCCGGTTTACCTTTTCCATGTCATCTTGCGTTAGTTTCTTAGGCTTACAGTAACCAAGTACTAGAAACTGGGTGGCTTAAAACAACAGACAGCCTGTCACAATTCTGGAAGCTGGAAGTCCACAAGCAAGTTGTCAGCAGGGCCCCATGCCTCTAAAGGGAAGACGCTTCCCTCTGCCTACCTTCTGGGGGCTGACAGCTGTGATCATCATTCTTTGGCCAGCAGCTGCATCTCTCCAGTTTCTGCCTCCCTTGTCACGTGATCCCCCCCACTCCCCCCACCCCTGTGTGTCCATGTCTTTACATGGCAGTCATGAGCTTTAGGGCCCACCCTAATCCAGAATGACCTCATCTTCACCAATGGCATCTGCAAAGCCTCTATTTGTTTTTAAAGGTAAAATATAGCTGAGCTCATGTTCTGAGGTTCTGGGTGGATGTAAACTTGGGGAGACACTCTTCAACCCGGTACCCTCCTCGATGGTTACTCTGACTTTCACCTTCCTATGTTATGTACCTGGTCATCTTTCATACTGTTCTACCCCTGCCATAGAGCAGCCCTGTGTAGCCGCTAAGAAGATAACACGTATGCAAACATCATAGTATATCTTGGTAAAGGGCTTTCTGCTATGCTAGGGCACAGCAGGAGTGGAAAAGTGGCCTTGAAACTGAGACAGTCTGTCTGGTCCAGCTCAGACTGTGTGATCCTCTATCCCTAAGAACTTATAGAATGATAAAGTGAATTTCCATGTTTCTTAGAAAGATCTCTGCATCTATATTACTGTTCTATCTCTAGTTCTAGCACTGCCCTTAAGTTTCTGCACCAGGGGTGTCCAACCTTTATGCTTTGCTGCACATTAGAATAAGAAGAGCTGTCTGGGTTCTCACATTAAATACACAAACAATAACAAATGCTGATGAGCTAAAAAGAAAAGGTCTGTGCATAGTTTTCACGACATCTCCCACCACAGGTAAATGGAAAAGTCCTCACATGATCCACAAGTGCAACCCCCAGCCCCCAAGTGTAGACCATTTGTTAGCATTTTCATTTCTCTAATTCTGAGAAGACAGAGTAGTGAGTTGAATCTGGCTGCCTTTGCTGTGTTGCTCGGGCATTCTTTTGATTTTTAATCTTAAAATGTGATGCTCTGTTTCTCAGGGAAGTTTGAATGCATTATACAAACTCTGTGATAAGTAAAAAAAAATAAAAACCCAACTGATATCTTAAACTGTAGCATGTTTAAATGATTCATTTTATTTTGAAACAGGTTGGCCTGGGGGAAGCATTGTTAGAGGCTGAGACCATTGAAGAACAAGAATCTCCCGTTAACTGCTTTAGAAAATTATTTGGTAAGAGCAATTGTATTCAGTATTCTTTCCTTTTGGTAAATAGAATATGCCGGGGTAACTGTATTTTAAGGATAAGCTCATTTGTGGAAAGCAAAGGAGCTCTTCATATTATGGAATTTAAATTCCTGCTTTTTCTTTTTCTTTTTGGCAGGTTTTTTTTTTTTTTGGCCTGGGCTGGGTTTGAACCCACCACCTCTGGTTTATGGGGCTGGCGCCCTACTCCTTTAAGCCACAGACGCTGCCCTAAATTCCTGCTTTTTTGACCTAGAAAGCATTTTAGACAACTTTAAACTTCTATTATATAGTATGTGATACCTCTGACAGAATATGTGTAACCATATATGTTCAAGTATGAAGCATAATAATAAACGTCTGAACCCCTCACCCAATGTAAGAGCTAGACCTCTACCCACAAGGTCAATTCTGCTTGTGTGTTTCTTTGCTGACTATCCACCAGCGCCTTTCTGCATGGCAATTTTAAAACAAATGTGCCATGAACGATTTCCCTCCCCTCTGCACACTTTAGAAATTACATTAAGTGATCTCTAAAATAAGTTTTGTTTTTGCCAGAACTCTGGGATAGACAACCTAATCAGTTTTCTCTTCTTTTTCCCCTTCAACAGTTTGTGATGTCCTTCCTCTGATAATTAACAACCATGATGTTCGATTGCCTGCCAATTTATTATATAAATATTTGAACAAAGCAGCTGAGTTTTATATCAACTATGTCACTAGGTCTACTCAGATAGAAAATCAGCATCAAGGTAGGTGGGAATCCCCTGACCTTGTATTTAGGCAAGTGCTGGGGTCCTGCCTCAGGGTTAGGGTCCCTTAAGACTTGTGGGTCTCGCTGCAACCAACTGAAGAAATATACAGTTAGAAACAATGAGACAGAAAGAGGCAAGACATACAGAATAGAATTTTCAAAGGTGGGAACCCAGGGGACCACCGCCCGCTTGTAGGGTACCAACGGTGGCCCTGAGTATCAGTTCCACTCAGCTTTTATTGATGGCTATTTGGTCATTAGACCAAAGGGTAAGCTGAGGAAGGGAACAAAGACGCCAGCGGCTTCTCTGAGTGAGCAGATCAGCTCCCATTGTTTCCATAAACATTAACTTTAAGGGTCTGAGCAGTCTTGAGAAATCCAGAACCTGAGCCTTGTGTGGGGGCAGCCTCCTGTCTGAGGTCACACACACAGATTCCTAGGGGGCTGTAAATCCCCGCTAGTTCTCTATGGAGTAAAACGCCACTGGCGTCAATCTCCTCTGAAGAATCCATGGGAGAGAGGGGAATTTTCCTCTCATCACCACCATGGAGGGTCTTCTCTGAGATAAGGGATATGAGCCCACCTACCCGTATTTCAGGCCTCCAGCTGTTCCCTTGATTTCTGCACCAGCCAAATGGGTATTTGCTTTGTCTGTTTACTGGGCAGGAAATGGCCTAGTTAATGTATCTTTCCAGGCCTTGCCACAGCATCTTCTGTGGCCATTATTCCTCAGAGTGTTCACAGACCCAGCAGGGGTGTTAGTAAGCTGTATCCCCAATATGCTCAATGAAAAGCAGGAAACTTGCTCAGGTAAGAAATTTTTAGTAGTGGCTGGTTTAAAGGTAAACTGGCTGACTTTCCTTTGTTCAGACTTACTCACCTTACTTTTTAATTTTTCCCTTTTTCTGGGGTGTTTTCCCTTGCCAAGAATGGGGTCTTCGGTCCCCATTCTGCCTGCAGACAAGCATTAGTAATATTGTAAATTCAGAAATCCCTCAGCGTTCTGATCATTCTCCTTAGGATGCATTCCAGTTTGATAGTGTTTCTGAAAGATAGTAGCTAGGAAAAAAATCCTACAGGTGACAGATGAGACTTTTCTGGAAGCAGTACCACCTCTTGATCAGAATAGTCTTCTTGCTGGCCTGTAGCTTCAGAGCACTAAACTTCAAACAGGTGCCACAGCAAGTAGGCAAGGTCACTTCCTCCTTATACCAGTGGCCAACTGTGGGTCTTGAGCAAAACACGTAATATGCTGAGATTCTCTACTCTTCTCTTTTGAACGGAGAATCAGTACCTTATTAATAGTGACTAGTAATGTTAATTGTAGGCTCCTTTTTTTTCTCACTTTTCAGGTGCCCAAGATACATCTGATTTAATGTCTCCTAGCAAACGTAACTCTCAGAAGTACATAATAGAAGGGCTGACGGAAAAATCGTCCCAGATTGTGGACCCTTGGGAGAGGTTGTTTAAGATTTTGAATGTTGTTGGAATGAGATGTGAATGGCAGATGGATAAAGGAAGACGGTAATAAATAGTTTATTTCTAGAATTGCCTAGCAAATCTTTTGATGACATAATTTAATCAAGTCAATTTTTGATTGTTATTTAAAAGGCTTTTAAAATGCATAGGTACACTTCATTTTGGGTAGATTTTGTGACATATAATATTTATGCAAAAGAAGGTGGTTTTTCATTCTATCTATACATTCCTAACAAAAGTATAAACTCTTAAGATGAGTTGAGTTTAAAGCTCTTCTTGGTAGTTCAGAGAAGAGAGAAGTTGCTGGGCACATCTGTGTCAAGACGTCTTGGGCTGAACATTGCCCTAATTCAGAAGGGGGAAATTTTTCACTTACATATAGATAGTAAAGAGTAATTTTACATGCCTACAGCTATATTTTGGTAAATGCAATGGCTTTTTTTAAAGACCTCTCCCTGACAAGCCTGGAATAGTTGAATTAATTTTAATGATCTTATATTCTTCAGAAGCTATGGTGATATGTTACATAGAATGAAGGATCTCTGCAGATACATGAACAACTTTGATAATGAAGCACATGCAAAATACAAAAACCAAGTCATTTATTCCACGATGCTGGTCTTCTTTAAGAATGCATTCCAGTATGTCAACAGCATACAGCCATCTCTTTTCCAAGGTTGGTTTACAAATTTTAGAGGGTCCCATAATAACTGGTTCAGTAGGGATAAAAAGGACAATGAAATGTTTAACAGCTATCGTTGGGTCCAATAGCTACGGGGTAGTACCAGTGTTTCTTGTAGTTAGTGATTTAGTTTGGTTTAGTTTGGCTTGTTAGTCGGTAGGTTTTATATAACTACATTTACATTAAAAATTCCTATTATCAGAGAATGTGGTAGTAATATGAAACTAAATACAGGTATTGAATGCCTTTATTTTGTAAAAATAGCAGATGTACTGAAGTATATCACAAGAAGCAAAGATTTCTTAAATCAAATACGTGTTTTATATGTGATACATGCATGTATAGTCTAGGAATTTTGAAAAGTAGAAGAGGGTGAAATCACCCATAATCCTTCCAATATAATACAGCTGTCATATTTATCAATTACCTTATGGTCTTAGATGTATTTAGGCTTTGCTTGGAATTTAAAACCATAATGTGTAATTTTGTAGCCTTTTTATGGTAATCTTATAATTCACTGTCATTTAAAAAAATCTGCAGATACACAAGAACAAATACAAGAAGGAGCCATCACTCACTTGTGTTCTGTTACTGAGAGAGAATCATTATTAACAGTTTGGTGTATATCTGTACAGTCTGTTTTACTATGTGCACTACTTGTTTTTTTACCTAATTGGGATCACACTATACATGTTTTTAATGATCTTTATTTTGTCATGACAGTTGAGTGAACTTCCCTATCATATTAAGTGTTCTTTTCCTTCCTGAGTTTTTTTTTTTTTTTTGAGACAGAGCCTCAAGCTGTTGCCCAGGGTAGAGAGCTATGGCATCACAGCTCACAGCAACCTCCAACTCCAGTCGGGCTCAAGTGATTCTCCTGCCTCTGCCTCCCAAGTAGCTGAGACTACAGGCGCCTGCCACAACGCCCAGCCATTTTTTTTTTTGCTTGTAGCCATCGTTGTTTGGCGGGCCCGGGCTGGATTCGAACTTGCCAGCTCAGGTGTATGTGGCCAGCGCCTTAGCCGCTTGAGCCGCAGGCGCCAGGCCTCCTTCTTGCATTTTTTAATGTTAATGTTTTTCTCCATCCCTAGGTCCTAATGCCCCAAGCCAAGTTCCATTGGTGCTTCTTGAAGATGTATCCAATGTTTACGGTGATGTAGAAATTGATCGTAATAAACACATACATAAAAAGAGGAAACTAGCGGAGGGAAGAGAGAAAACCATGGTAATCCTTTTAGATATAATTATTAACAGATTATATGATTATGGTTTGCTAGAGACAAATCTTTGTATAATATGGCTTTGGAAATAATTTATATTATATAATATACTGTATAAGTCAGCAGTTCTGAACTGAAAACAATGTTCAGGGGACATTTGGTAATATTTGGAGACATTTTTTATTTTCACAGCTTGATGGGGAAGGGTTGCTGGTAGCATCTAGCGGGTGGAGAACAGGAATGCTTCCAAACATCCTGCAGTGAACAGGACAAACCAACAGGTCAATAGTGATGAGGTTGAGAAACCCTGGTATTATTTCCTTATATGTGATTTTACTGAATGATATTGGTTAAATTTGAGAAATAAAACTGCATTGGATATGTAGAGTGGGGAGCTGTGCTTGGTTTGGCCTCAGAAAGGAAAGTGCTAAAGTGCTCAGGATTTTGAAGAACCCTCAGGGAGATACTGGAAAGGTTTCAGGAAGGAGTCCAGCATTTGAAATCAGCCTTGAGGGACACAAAGGGTTTTATTGGAATTGGAAGGTAGATTTTATTGAGTGGAGATAGTCTATATAAAGACAAAGAGGTCAGCGAATGTGAAGAACCATCAATCTTCTAACTTGGCCAGGTAACAAGCCTATGCAGGATAGTTATTTACAAACATTTATTTAAGCAGAGGAACCCTTTCTTTCAATAAAATCTTTTTTTAAGGGCCCAGTTTGTAATAGGGAAGTGGAGCTATTCTAGTTCAGGAATCAGCAAACTTTTTCTCTAAATGGCTAAGGGATAAATATTTTGGGCTTTGCAGGCCTTACGATCTCTATTGCAGCTACTCAGCTCTGCTATTATGGTACACAAACATCCATAGACAATATGAAAAACAAATGAGGGGCCTGTGTTTGAATAAAACTTTATTTGTAAAAACAGAGTTTGGCCTGCTAGACAGGGTTTACTAATCCCTATTCTAATTGAAAGTCCCAAAGAGAGCCAAGAACCCCACCTGTTTTTTGTCCTCTGTCTTTTACTACTCCTGTTTCTTTAATCTTTGGGTAACATTTTGCTGGCCCCTACGTACAATGAAAGATAATGCCTTAAGATCACATTCATTGATTTGATGTTTGGAGATGGGAAGACATAAAGCTGTTCTGGTTGCTTAGAAATTTATTAACCCTTTTGATTAACTTATTTAAATTCTGTACTCCTACAGAAAAAATGCACACACACACAATCTGCATATTACTTTAGGGGTCGACAGATGACTTTGAAGCTCAGCCATGAACTCCAGGTTAAGAACTCTGTTTCCCAGGCATTCCCACTTGCCTGTCTTTGCTTCCACCTATTTGCCTGACAGTCCCAGGCAAATCTTGTTAGCTCTCCTTTCTGGTGTCTGTGGATGCTAGTTAATCCAGAACTTCACAAGAAGACCACAGATACCTCTTTCTTCCATGTAGGTAACAGATTGTGCCTTAGTAGTTTGACATATAATAATGATGTGCCCCAGAAGAGTCAGCATACGAAACCCAGCCCCAGTCCCTCAGTTTCTCGCCAGCCTTGCACTGCCTCCCTGTTCGAGTCATCCTAGGGTCTCACTAGACTATCAGTAGCTATGTTGTCTTCCTGATTTCGGCTTTTCACCCTATAATCTCTTCTTGCCCCAGCAGCCAGAGTGATCTTTTTGAAATATGCATCAGACTTCGCTGTCCTGCTTTTCAACCTTTCAGGGCTTCTCATCACACTTAGATTAAAATCCAGACGCTTCACTTTGCTTTACAAAGTAGCCCCTGAGCAGGCCCTTCCACTCTGCAAATACACTGGCCCCCAGAGCAGGCCCTTCATGCTATAGACACACTGGCCCCCAGAGCAGGCCCTTCCATGTTATAGACACACTGGCCCCCTGAGCAGGCCCTTCCATGTTATAGACACACTGGCCCCCAGAGCAGGCCCTTCCATGTTATAGACACACTGGGCCCCCAGAGCAGGCCCTTCCATGTTATAGACACACTGGCCCCCTAAGCAGGCCCTTCCATGTTATAGACACACTGGCCCCCAGAGCAGGCCCTTCCATGTTATGGACACACTGGGCCCCTGAGCAGGCCCTTCCATGGTATCGACACACTGGGCCCCTGAGCAGGCCCTTCCATGTTATAGACACACTGGGCCCCTGAGCAGGCCCTTCCATGCTGTAGACACACTGGCCCCCTGAGCAGGCCCTTCCAACACTGCAGACACCCAGGCCTCCCTGAGCAGGCCCTTCCATGCTGTAGACACACTGGCCCCCTGAGCAGGCCCTTCCATGTTATGGACACACTGGGCCCCTGAGCAGGCCCTTCCAACACTGCAGACACACAGGCCTCCCTGAGCAGGCCCTTCCACACTGCAGATACACTGGCTCCCTTGAGCAAATCTAATGCTCTGAGTGGGTCCCTGCTTCCCAGGCTCTGCCCCATCGAGGCTGTGCTCTGTGAGTGGATTGCTTTCCCTCAGCTCTAGCCAGGCTAGGTCCTTGTCATTTGGTCCCAGACATGTCTCCTTCTGAGGCCTCCCCTGAACACGCATCTTCAGTAGCTGCCCCGTCTTCTCTTGTTCCTACTGTTGTCATTCCCTGCATAACCCATATGGCCTGTTGGCTGGTTGTCTAGTTTACCACGTGTCCCTACACGGGAGTGCAAGCTCTGTGGGTCTGGGACTTTGTCCAGCTTATCCACCTCTGTGCCCTGGGCCAGAGCAGACGTTCGGGAAGCATCTGGTGAGGGAGGGAATCCCCACGGATCTCTCCCGGGCTCGGCATCCAGGCTGTGGGGTAGCTGTTGGAGTCTTCTGGGTGCCGTCCTTCCTTCTGTTTCTTTATCTGTCACATGCTCATCTCTCTGGCCTCGGAACTGATCAGGGATTCCCATCCATGTTGGTTTTCTTTGTCTAAGCTGATTGCCTCCCGGTTGGTTTTCATCCTGTTGCTCAGTCTGTCCCCACCTGGGCCAGCCAGGTCTGTGTTTTCTGTCCCAGGAGAGGACACACCTCATGGTCCTGACCTCGGCTCACATATGCATCTTGCTTTGCTCATAGTGTTGTTTTTAATAATCCAGCATTTAAAAGTTAGACACCTAGCATTTCTCACAGTCCAGAAGTCTAACTTCCTCTTTAGAATTGGAGTATCTGATAACACTGGGAGCTGTGGTGGCACACAGCTAGAGTTGGGTGGTGGCTGCCCACATTAGGTAGGAGTTCTTTCTCCACCCAGCCTGACTCACCAGCTCAGGTGACACGCCAGACGGCTAAAGCTGAGGGATAGTCCTGTCACCTGGGCTGTCTGTCCCCTGCCTTGCACGCCATCGTGTGTGTTCCCTGCAGGTAGGACCCTGGTTTCAGAGCAGGTAGGACCCTGGTTTCGTACTTGCACATTTGAAGATCAATTTCTCTTTTAAGTTTTACAAACGTTTGGAACATAACACTATTCCCACCATACCTGGGGTCCTTTCATAAATTCCTCATCTCATTTTGAGGCAGGAAAATTTTCCATAAGTTGCAGCACACAGGAACACACTATTTACGTTTGGTGTTAGATTGGCACCACTTGGAAAGGAACAGGCCCTGGATGAAATAATACCCCCAGGTAGGCTTTGACTGTGAAAGGGTGTGTGTTATTACTAAGGAGGAAAAGAACACGGGAGCAGGACAGTGGGATGGGGTAGAGTCCCAGGCACAGGTCCTGGCAAAAGGATACCAAACTTGGGAAGCCGGGAGGAAGCTGAGCAGTGGGGATAGATGCTAACAGTTCCCTGCCTATCCCACCGGAGATGAGTTGGGGGAAAGGAGCTTTTGGTGAAAACATTTGTACATATTTTTAAATGATCTTTGTGGAGTAAAGATCTGAAGGAAGAATTTAATTTGGGTCATTGAATTAGTAAAATGATTTAGGTGGAATAAAAGATTCAAGAAATTCTTAGCAAAAGAAAATTCAGTAGAGCTCTTTTACCTTTCCTGGTGTTTTGGCAAAATATCTTGACTGTACCCAGCAGCACTTCCAATAGTTGCCTTTCTCCATTGCCCGCTTGTCTTTGGCTTTATATTACTTGCGATGAAGAGCAAGGAACTTAGAAATCTTTGCTGTAAAATACGGAGGGCATTCCTGAATGCATGTGGACAAATGTAACCCCTGACTGGGCACCTTGCACTGGGGGAGCAGCCTGGCCAGGTGGAATGGCCAGGGGAGAGGAGTCACGTGCAGTGAACAGAGATAAATAACAGTCTTTCCCTGGCATCATTTCTTAGGGAACCCAGGCTTTAATATTATTCTGTACATGACGAACTATTACTTAGAAGCAAATTAAGTAATGTCACTTGTTGGGGGAAGAAAGTAACTTCTAAAATAGGTACCATTTAAGCCACTTAAGCTGTATCTCTCAATGTTAAAATCAATTTTTTGGCTCTTATAAAATTGATATGTTTTAAAATTATTGGAAAAATTTAATTCCGTACCTTAGCTTTAAAGCCAGTAGAAGCTAACATAAGAACTTATCATCAGAAAGAAATAAACTCAGTTTTAAAAGGAAGACTTGAATGTGCGAGACTGTAAAGATCAAAAATTTATATTAATTTCAAAGCTAACTTGTTAAATTCAAAAATGGATTTCTTAGTATCCTTTGATATAAGATCCATATAATAAGCAGAGCTTACAGCAATAAACATGATGATGTTTTGTGATATATGTGACCATATTTCTATTGAATTAATCTTGCATTTCACATTCTTTAAGCAGAGTTCCGATGACGAAGATGGTTCAGCAAAAGGAAGAAATCGTCACATTGTAATCAATAAAGCAGAACTCACTAACTCCATCGAAGTGTTAGAAAGCTTTAAATTGGCCAGGGAGAGCTGGGAGTTGCTCTATTCCCTGGAATTCCTTGACAAAGGTAAGACTGTGCCTGTCATGTTGATGCTGTTTGATGTTTTACATATAATCATGATGTGGCTTGAAATGCCAGGTCACTTACGGCAAATTAAATTGATTCTAGTAGTCACACATTTTATAGGATTCTTTTTCATCAGGTTACCTGATCAGTTATTAATATTCAAATCGCTAGTCACCTCTTAGCTCCTAGTCTGAGAGTGTATAGTAATTGGGGTTGGAGTGGAGTTGGAGGGAGATTTGTTCTTTTTACATATTTGTACCGCTGGCCTTTTGTTTCTTGCTGGGTTTGTTTTGTGCTTTTGGTTCTTTCCTACTGCCCTAAATCTTCCTCAAGCCACTTGTGACTAAGAATACAAAAGGTATTGCTGGTTTTAATCCATATTAACTCCATTGGCTGAAAAACTCAAAATCCAAAGGGACAGAGCCTGTGGCTCAAAGGAGTAGGGCGCTGGCCCCATATACCAGAGGTGCTGGGTTCAAAACCGGACCCAGCCAAAAAAACCCAAAAAAAAACCAACAAACAAAAAAAACAAAGACTGTATAAAGCCTGTTTCCTTGGATACAGATATAAAACTAGAGGGAGTTTTAGCTGCATAACCTATTATACATTGCAACATTACTTAGAAATCACTAGCTCTTTGCTAATCTAAGTATTTTTACTACACTTTGGAATGAAGCCTATTATTTTCCTTTTAGTTACTAGACATCTGTCCCCTGGGCTCCTGTCCTAGAACTCTGGTTCACATTGTCCTGCTGTGTCTTCCAAGTCAATGTAGCATTGTTCGGTTACTCTTTGTTGAATCTAGAATTGTGATCACTTACGTGACAATTCTGGAGGGATTTTTTTCCTTTAAATAGAAATTGATTAAAAAAAAAAAAGAATAAAACCTTTTAGTGTGATTGTATGTTTATTAATTTAATTGGACGCAAATAAAATGAGCATTTTTCTGAGGAAAACAGAGTAGTTTAAAAGATAAATGAGGTAATACGTGAAAAGTACTGTGAATAGTTAGCACATGCTACGTACTTAGTAAGTGTTGGTGTCCAAAAAAGTTTTGTGTATGACTGTTAAGTGTTATGCTCTAATTTTACTATCTAATTGAAATCCTAGAGCAGTATAAGTTACTGTACATTTTCTGGTAATATGTCTCTCTGTTGTTCTCCCTTGCCGGGCTTATTTTGTTTTCTGCTTCTCTGTTACATATTTTTCATAAATTTGCTTTTGAATTCTCACTCAGAATTCACCAGAATTTGTTTGGCATGGAAGACAGATACCTGGCTGTGGCTAAGAATCTTCCTCACAGACATGATCATCTATCAGGTAGAGTATCGCTGGGGGTGCAAGGGCCGGTGTCTGTGCAGGACGAGACTGTGGCACTAGGCCATTGTGTGTTGTTTACAAATGATCTGTCTTCAGTGGCCGAGGGAGTGTGGTCCACTTCCACCTCCAAATAACTCCAAAATGATGGGGCCATATTTTCTGTGTTCCTTTTGGTATATGTAGTCAGATTTTTACGTTTCCATGGTAAGATGACTACTTGTCACCCCTCCTCCCTCTGCTGGTCCAGTCCTGTCTTGCTGTGCTGTTCTACAGCTACTGTGGCCTAGAATGGCGAGAGCAAATAATCCACTAATAGATGCTGTTGAAAGGGACAGGTTGCTGCTTCCATCCTTCATAAAGAGGTGATATTAGTAGTAAAGTATTTCCTTAAAAAAAATGGCACGTCCAAAATGTTGTTTGCCAAGGGGCTTGTGTTATTTTATTTTATCTTAATAGTTAAGACCAGGAAAAAAAATGTTGGTACTTTTAAAGTATCTCTGTAAAGAACTTCCATCTACTTTAAGTCAATTTGATTCTCTTGCCAAGTCTTCTTTTTCCTCCATGGATGATCAAGTCACCTTATTTATAGTTACCTTCTAGTTGTGTGTTTAAGTTTGGAGGGTCTTTTTGTTTTGTTTTGTTTTGTTTTGTTTCTAAGTGGCATTTTTTTCCTCCTTCCCATTCTTCTTTCTAAGGGTCAATATAAAAAGGCGATAGCCAGCCTGCATCATTTAGCAGCTCTCCAGGGATCCCTTTCTCAGCCACAGATCACAGGACAGGGGACCTTGGAGCACCAGAGGGCGCTCATCCAGCTGGCAACATGCCACTTTGCCCTGGGAGAGTACCGGGTGAGTACTGAGCACCTGCTTGGACGGCAGGTGCACGAGGCCACCTGGGCTTTCTCTTTCCTATTGTGGTTTTTTAATTCAGTGTATGTTTGCTTGAATTTGATATTTTGCCTAGCTATATTACTTAATCTGAGGGTAAAAATCACAGTGATTTTGTTATACCATACTTTGCAATGTATCATGCATACTTTTTTGCCCAAATTTTTTGGGGAAAAATAAGGATGTGCATTATACATGGGTACTTCTAATTGCATATCTACATAAAGGTTTTTAGTTCTTTACTTATGCTGATACATTAAAAGCATAATTCTAGAATGCAATAACAACATCCGTATGCAAAATAATATCCAGGACTATGGTAATCAGTTTCATTAAATTTTACAACAAACTCAAGGAAAACATTTTCAGCCAATGAAAAGTTGACATATTTCTCTTTGTATGCTTCAAGTGGGAGCTAGCAATCTAGCTGATATTTTTACAAAAATCATTGGAAAATTCTTTGGAAAATGTCAGAATGGTTTAGTGTACTGCAAGCTTTAAGCTTTGAATTTGAATTAAAAGATTAAAAGATTTTTCTCCTGAAAGTTTGGGCCAAATATGTGGGTATACATTATCCCTGAGAGCATATTATACACAGCAAATACAATATCTCTCTTTATCTTTTCTGAAATTAGCCTTCTGTACTTTTCTACATTCATTTTCCATTTATGGAGAGGACTTTTTTTCTTTTGTTACTTTCTATCCTGGAATCCCTTTAAAGTGTAATCATTTCTGTCATGCTCAGAAAGCCAAGACCTTTCCAAGGAGAGGCTGCCCCTTCATTTGCTGCAAGCTCCAAGCAGCCATACAAATACTGTTTTCAGGGTGTGCCACAACATGAAAAAGGTTGGGATGGGTCGCTTTAAAGTTCCACTTCCTCCTCTGTAGACTAGAGATAATAAAAGGGGTTGTGCCTGACATATAAAAAAGGCTCATTAAATGGAATCTGATCAGTATATGAGAATCGGAAGAGACAGCTGAGCGGTGACGCTTCTCTCTGGATGAAGACCCCCCTGAGTGGGGTGGCTCCTCTCATCCCCCGGCACTGTGCTTGTGCAGTGGACCATACCCGTCATCTGCTTCCCAAAGCAAACTTGTCCCCTCAGGCAAACCACCTAAACCCACGTCTTTCTCTCTCACCTCTTTTCTCGTTTCTACATTCTAAATCTTTCCCCTCTTTAATGCATGAGTCAATATAAACTTTACCTGGAGCTTTTCTTGCTAGGCTTGCCTGTATGTATTTATTGCTATTGCATTTTATTTGTTTATATCTTTTTTAAGAACAGGGTCTTATTTTATTGTCCAGGCTAGAGTCCAGTGGCACCATCACAGCTTACTGCAACCTCAAACTCCTGAGTTCAAGCAATCGTGCCTCAGTCTCCCAAGTAGCTAGGACTACAGGCACATGCCATCTTGCTCTAATTGTTTTTTTTTTTTTTTTTTTTTTTTTATTATATATGGGGTCTGATTAAGTGGCCCAGGCTGGTTTTGAACTCCTGGCCAAGAGTTCAAGTTGGGAAGACCTCCAAGCAGTCTTCCCACCTTGGCTTCCCAGTGTGTTGGGATTACAAGCGTGAGTCACCACTCTGGGCTCCCCAGCATTTTCAATTACACTCTATATCATACCCTGTAGTATTCAGTTCCATGTCCTATTTGTTAATTTTTCTATTCAGTGAATTGGTGAATGTCTTTAGGGCAAGGACATCCTGCTTTTGGATGCTGTTATGCTGTTAAATATTGTGGTAGTTTAGTTAATACCTGATTAATTTTTGGCTTTAGCAGCAATAAATGGGTTCTTGTTCCCTCAGAGATCTAGTACATTTATTTGATTTATTTATTAGCCAGCAAGCAGGAGTACATAGATCTGATCCTAGTGTTGCTTCTTCTGTATTCACTATCAAGCGGACAGTAGTGATCGTATTAAGAGAGCGTAGTCCTGGGGGCACAGCTACAGACCTCCGTGTATATATGGTGCCTGATTGTATGCTGCACATATTTTTGTGTTTTATTTGGTTTCAGTTCAAAAAGCTTCAAGTTACTTCCTTTTGGTCTTTCCTTCTTTAGCTGACATGTGAAAAAGTCCTTGATTTGATGTGCTACATGGTACTTCCCATTCAAGACGGAGGCAAAGCGCAAGAGGAACCCTCAAAAATAAAGCCCAAATTTAGAAAAGGTACAGTGACAGATTTTGTTACTGTTTTGTACAAAAAGTTGTAGAACTCAAAGCTGAAAAAGGTTTTCTAGTTCCCAATGAGATAATACTATTGTGATGTGTTGGACTTGACCAGTTGTATAAAAAAGTTCATCGCTTTCCAGGTTTTTCCTTGGCTCTGATTTCATAAGCAGCTGTAAATGTCTTTCTTCCAGAACTCTCCACCCTTCTTGAGTTTGTTCTCCTTGAAGAATGTCACCAAATTCCTCTCGATATCTTTTAGTTCTAGGAAAAGTCGTAGATGATTAATTAAGAAGTAGCTCTTAGCACATCCCTTCTGGACCATTTTGAGCTTCACCTCAAGTTTCATATTGCTTAAAGAATTAAATTTGGAACTTATCTAAGTTTATACCTTAACAATTAATAAAAGATGAGTAAATTAAACCTGAAGAAAGTAGAAGACAGGAAATAATAATGCTGAGGGCAGAAATCAACGAAATAGAAAATAAAATAGAGAATATTAATAAAGCCAGCAGGTTTTGGAAAAGATTTATAAAATTGATAACCCCCCTAAAGAGATTGATCAAGAAAATGAACACAAATTACCAGTGTCAGGAATGAAAAAGGGAATGTCACTGTATATCCTACTGAAATCAAAAGGATAATAGGGGACTAAATTATGGATAACTTTATACCAATAAATTTAGAACTTAGATGAAATGGAAAAGTTCTTTGAAAAACACAACTTACCAAAATTGACACAAAAATGAAATAGAAACTCTGTTCTTTTAGATAACAAATTAAATTTCTTACCAAAAGCCTTCCCACAAATTAAACTCCAGGTCCACATAACTTCACTGCTGAATTCTACCAGGAATTTAGGAAGAGATAGTACCTCAACTTAATAGCAAAACCAAAGGAGCATTACAAGAAAAGAATTTCGAAGGCCAGAATCCATTCTGAACATAGATGTTAAATCCATAGTAAGATACCAGCAAAGTTAATACAGCAATATAGAAGACCGAGCATACCAGGAATGCAGAGGTGTTTGAAAATAAGAAAGTCAGTGGACTTTACCATGGTGAATAGATTAAAGAGGGAAAATCGTGATTGTCTTAACACTGTGGTCCCCAGTCCCCACACCCTGGACTCTGGACTGGTCCTGGTCTGTGGCCTGTTATGGCTGCACCGCAGGAGGTGAGCGGCGAGTGAGTGTGCAAAGCTTCATCTGTTTTTACAGCCACTCGTCACCACCCACATCACCCCCCACCACCACCATTCTGTCAGATCGGGGTGGCGTTAGATTCTTGTAGGAGCACGAACCCTACTGTGAATTGTGCATGTCAGGGATCTAGGTTGCCGCTCCTGATGAGAATCTAATGTGCCACCCTCCCTCCACCATGGAAAACTCGTCTTCCATGAAACTGGTCCCAGGTGCCAAAAAAGTTGATGACCGGCATCTTAACACTGGCCGAGTTCAATACCTATCCATGAATTTTTAAGTCTTAGACACAGAAGCAAATTTTGTGAGCAACATACCTATGAAATATTGAATGCTTTTCCCCCACTGAGATCAGGAACAGTACAGTGATGTGTTCTTGGCAATTCTATTGCAATATACTGGAGATTCTAGCCAATATAGTAGGCTAAAAAAAGTGATTAGTGTATAAAAGCTCAATTCAATTAATATACGGTAGCGGTAGATTTTGATATTAATGTGCATTGCCATTAATGTGATATTGTGACTTGTGTTAGGTTCGGATCTGAAGCTCCTGCCTTGTACCAGCAAAGCTATCATGCCATATTGCCTGCATTTAATGTTAGCCTGTTTTAAGGTAAGCTTAAAGTTGATTAGCCTGAAAACAAATTTAATTTGAAATATGATTCTGATGACCTGAAATGACTTGAGATCCTTGTTAAGGATTGTAGTTTAATGCTTCCAAACTAGCTTGTCCTCCTGGGAAAGGCACGTTGGATAGGAATTAACAAATGTTTATGAGATAATGACTTCACTAGGCAAAGAGGAGTAGGAAATTCTCAAGAAGTTTACATATATTAGTGGGACAAATATGCAAATGCCCGCTTTAGTGTTGGGTAAATATTTTGTGATTTATTATGCAAGTCAGACTATATCAGCTAAGTTGGGTTCATAGAGGCTTGGCAAGTTTGTTATAAAGCATTTTTGGCATTTGGGATCAAAACCAGTAAAAACCCACCAGCTTTGGGACAGTTCAGGGTTCTTGAAAGAACAGTAGATAGAACAAAGCCTTAGAATAGAAAAGCCTAATGGTTTCAACAAGGTTTATACACAAGAGAATACTAGCATTGGGTCTCCTTCCAGGCAGTCATTCCCAAACTAAACTCATCAGAATCGCTTGGGGCAACAGAAACAATTTGAAGGGATATTATGCATAGCTGCTTATTTAAAGCAAAAGATCTCTGGCCATTTCTCTGGTTCACTCTCCCGCTGCTTTGCCCCTGGCTCCTGCCTTCCTTTCTCCCCAAGCCCATGTTCTCCTCAAATCCTTCTTTCCTAGGTGGTTTCTAGCCCACCTTCCACCCCAAAAACTCCCCTTAAAAGAAATTTCTAAGTGTTTTTCTCTGCTACACAAGACAAATCAATTTTTTCTAGCCTTGATTCCTAAATTCAAAAGCTTCAGGCCCACTCATGCACATCCAGCTCCCATCCAGACACTGCCAACAACCTGTTCACAGCAGAGGGAGCCTTGGGTGCCTCTGATCAGGATTTATCCTCATTCGAGGGCAGTTGTGATGTCGGCCAGCGATTTTATTTTCTGTCTTGTTCCCTCATTCTAAGGACCTTTACACACATTGGCATATATAAGTGCCTTTTTTAGGAAGTGCTATTTGGTGTTTTTTAGATTATGATGTTTTTTGCCTTCTGTGTCTTGCATAAATCCTTGTCTTACAGCTTAGAGCCTTCACAGACAACAGAGATGATATGGCATTGGGACATGTCATTGTATTGCTTCAGCAAGAATGGCCGCGGGGAGAAAATCTTTTCTTAAAAGCTGTCAATAAGATTTGTCAACAAGGAAATTTCCAATATGAAAATTTTTTTAATTATGTTACAAGTATCCTTTTTCTTGTTTAAGCATAACAAATTCCGATTTGCTTTTTGAATGAGTGCATGATACAAAAAGGTATAAACTGTTCTGGGTAGAAATAATGTCTTTTTCCTACTTTAGGGGAAAAAAAGAGAAGGAATGGGGATCAAAAATGGGGGCTGTGGCTGTTGGTCTTGTGAAAGTCACAAAAGTCTTCAACGACATAATGCGAGGAATCAGGAATATCACAACCCTGTTCCACATCTAATTGACTTTTTCAAGTAGGTACCCAAGACACCTGCAGTAACAGCCTACAGGTTCCTGACAGCCCCAGAGTGGCTAATTTAAACCATGGTACATAAGTAGTTTGTCAGCCTTTATCTGTCCTAAGAGTGCCCCCTCTGGCCTCCTTGGGACACTGGCTGCCCCTGGGCTAGGTGTTAGGACCACGCCCTAGGTGTCATAGCTACTGGTAGGTTCCCACCCAAGATGCTGTCCAGCACAGTAGCTGTTTCAAGGTTAGACAATGCTTTATTTCACTATTCATTATATTGGGGGAAAACCCTCCTTGAATGGGAGGTTACGTACAGTTTGGGTGTTTTTACTTCATCGCTTACCTTAGTACATTATTTTTGAATTGCAGGGAACATGATATCATTTTCCAAGTGCTCAGAGTAATAGTTTTTTGGGACAGGTATCCTTTAAGACTCTAATGAAAGTTATATAACTTTTCACTAGAAAAATGCACCTGTGAATGTTATTAACATTTTATATAAAAATATAGGGGACTCAGAAGCTTCCTCCCCAGAGGCATTAAAAATCCTTGCACCTAGGTATAAAGAAGTAATCATTTTACTTTTATGAATTTCAAAGTCTATAATTCAAAACCTGCATTTTCATCAATCTTCCTCACTCCCATTACCTTTCATTTCTTAGCAAGAAAACAAAAAAATTTTGCTCTGATGTGAAATCTGTTTAATTATCATCTATATGAAAAACATGTCCTTATGCCCTTTAGGCGGGGAAATATTATGCCAAAGGTTGTCATCTGTGTGACGCAGTTTGGATGGTAGGACAGACCTGGGTTTGAATATTGACTCGACTCTCCGGTTGCTAGGGGGATGGCAACAGGCAGTTACTCAGCTGCTAGGAGCCTCTTTCCCTCGCTTTCACGCGTGGTTAACCTGAATCTGGCCTGCAGATATTGATATGCTGGAGGAATTTGCCTACTTAAGAACTCAGGAAGGAGGGAAAATTCATCTGGAGTTACTACCCAATCAAGGAATGCTGATCAAGTAAGCACACTCTCCTCTGTTCTTCCATGCTGAGTGCTCTTTTTTGTGTAAATTTCTATGTACCTTTCAAAAATTTAACAGGAATCCAAGCCTGGTCTCCATGTTTTGAGTTTTTGTTTTCTGGGTAGTTTTTGAAAGACTTGTATTTCCTTAACTAAATTTCTGGGGAAAAAAGTATTTCTCTCACTTTTCAAACTTTTTCTTTAGACCAAAGTCTCATTCATATCTATTCCTTTCTAAAATGTATAGGTTAATTCTGATCACACATTGAGTGCTTCTCTTAAGAACAGCCAGGCTTAATTAAAGTTGTATTGGATTAGGAAAATTTATTAGGAAAAAGAACAGATTTTATTTGTAAACGATATCAGAAGCCCTCCCACATTGCTTATATGGCATGAAGTTTATTTGGGTCTAGTGCCGCCAGGAGCACACCTGCCCCAAGAATGATGGTGGGACTGTTTGGTCCCCGGCATCCCGCCCTGCACCCACACAATGTTACTGAAATTCCAGGTCGGCCCAGATGAAAATGCCAAGTTAGCGTGACCATTTATGATTTTTAAATAGCTCATAAATCTTGCTTCTATCCTTTAATCCTCATTGTAATTTGGGTAATATGCCCTCTCTGCTGTAAATGCCACGTGTAGTTTTATTTTCATACTTCTCCTTTGCTGCCTGCATATTCAGTGTGTCTGTAAGTCAGTGTTAGAGTTACTGCAAGAGACTGAATGCTGAGAAGAAAGTACCGCTAAGGCCGGAAACATTCACATCTTATTCTCCCTTGGTAGAGTCTGAGAAAGGTTGAGGTAGGGAAGTAAGAGATGGTCTTTCTGGATTTCTATAATCTCACTAATTTGCAGCATGCCAAACTTTTCTTTTTATGTCCTAGTAAGAATAGTGTCTTGTGGAAGTCGTTCACAAGAATGGAAACACTAAATGTCTTCTTCCCCTGTATCTTGTAAATGTCATTGAATATTCTAAACATTGAAAATGAAAGAACAAATGCTCTGTTTTTAAATACATGAGACCTTCATACATCAGGTTGCTTAGGCAAGATGGTCTGGCAAGTCCCACCTCCAACATTCCTAAGATGGTGAATCAAACTATGGGAAAAATAACTGCATGGTTCCAAACACTCTTAATGGTGTTTGAGAATAACAATTTTTGAAGCCCAGGTAACCCCTTTTGTGTTGTTTTCTAGGTTTTAAAACTGGGTATACAAATACACTTTTGGTAAAACTTTTTTAGTTAATTCCCATCAGCAGTCACCCTGCTGATTACCATAATATAGAGACAGCCTCAGTAGAACCAAAGTCCCTGAACATAGGATTAACCCTATAGGTGGTTATCACTTTGCTTAGGTAATGCCTAGCTGCTTGTGGAAGTGTGAGAGAATGGATTATCAGAAAATCAACAGTCGAACCTCAGACTTCATTGAACCCAACCTTTCTTTTACCAGTTTGTACTGAGCTGAGAGTGACACGGGACATACAGACAATCCCTAGGGACAAGAAATTAAAAGCAAGGGTGCATTCCAGATGGTATCACTGGAAGGGGTTGTTTGGTTAAAGGATACCATCGTGCATTTCTAGACCTTTGAAGGATAATTCTAGGCTCTCCCACCTTGATCAATGTAATGCTTAATTTCTTCTACCTTTCTGTAGAAGATAAGCCTTTTAGGAAACCTGCATTTTCATCAGTTTTGCAGCAGGAGTAGGGATTATTACCTAGTGATCTGAACTTGTAGCAGTTGCCCCGTCTTCACTGTGTGAGTCTCAGAGTTAATTACTGATGCTGAATCTACAACAATAGAAGCAAACTGCGTAAGACAGAGAGCTCTTACTAACTGAGGTATGATTAGAATCTTGAATAAAACTATCTATATTCCTTTTCCCTTTGGGTTCCATACAAATTCTCTGAAGCCATTGCAGACCTTTTGGGTGGTCCCTCCAGATGAGTGGCAGAGATGTTGTGAGCAGTGTACACTCCTCCCCTAGGTAAGGTTGTGAGTCTGCCATAGTTGTGGCATCTCGGATACAAGCAGGTACAGTACAAACACAAGGGCACCTGGTGCCTCACCCAAAGGAGGGATAAGCTCTTTATCTGTCATATAAACCTTTTGTTTTTAAGTGTTGTAAAACAGAGAAATGTTTCTATGCTGATATTTGCACTACTTTGGTTGCATTAGACTGGATTAAAATGGAAAACGATGTCCTATGGATGCTCGGAACAGGGTGGATGATAACATCCTATGAGGTGATCACCAGCTGTGTACTAAATCCTTGTTACAGAATTCTGCAAAGCCAGGGGCCCTGGACTCTTTTTTAACCACATCTGTTCCTTTTCTCAATACCTTTTTGAAATTCAAACTCACCCTTTGTCAAAAACATTGCCAGCCCTTCTAGTCCTCTTGAAAGAGCCCCTCCAGTTTGGGGTTTCCATCCTGTGAAAGGTGGTTAACCAGCAGCACCAGGTTGATTGCTGGGATTGGCACGGCCACAAGAAGAGTGGAAGGAGGCTGGTTTTGAAAATGAGTCTTCTCAAACGTTGACCCTGCTCCCACTGCCGTTCAGCTGCATTCCATTGTCCTCTTCCTCACTGGTTGCTTTTTATACCAAATCTCAAGTGGGCTAAGGCTGAGGCCAGGAACCAAGACGCCTCTGGACAAGCACGGGCAGCAGGTGCAGTGAGGGCTTGCTAGCTTCTCCCAGTCTCCCAAAACTACAGCCGCAGCCAGGGGCTTGTTGAGGTTAACCAGTTTCTGTATAGTCCGCTTCCAGTCTTGTGTATTTTCTCTGGAGTGTTGTTTTTGCAGTGCAGGGTGAGTCGGTGTGGGTGTTTGAATGCTGCTGTTTGCTGTTTTTAAAGGCCTTCTAGCCCTCCCATGGGGTTGCTGCAGCAGGAATTCTTACCTGTGCTTCAGCCCAGCATACAGACTGCTGACAGGTACCAAGTGGAATAAACACCTGCTCATAGTGTGCTGTTTGTCCACATGTTTACTGCCCATGGTTTTCCGCTCTTTGTTCCTCAGTGCTCTTTTTCATGCTTTATTTATTTTTTTTAATTTGTTCTGCATCACTTGGCAAACCATCTGGTTGTAATATTGTAACATTTCTTATTTTTTTCCATAAGTTGCCAGTGTGTTTGTGTTCGATTTAAAAATCATTATGGATCTGGAAAAAAAAATTTATATAAAACTGTATTTGATTAAATGCACATTAGATTAGGTGCTAGAGTATGATTCTCTCTTGATGAAACTTAAGGCTTCCAGTCATAAATACTTAAGGGTGCTGAAGTTTAAGAATATTTTTATTTCTGGATTTTCATACTAGTGACCAGGGCTGTTTGGGGTCTAAATGGCATCAGCATGGTTTTCTACTGCCAATGATGCTGTTTTTTCGGACCTTATTCTGAACTGAAGATATTTGATAGGCTAGAATGCCACATTTCCTACCTGTTTTTTCCTGTTCTTAAACCAATAGCTAACCAATTCTCTTCTTCATTTAAACTACCAGAAGGATAGGGACTCTAATATAATTGAGTACTGCTGCTCTTTATATATGGAAACAATACAATTGGACCATGATCAGCAAGATGTAACATTACTTATACTGACTACAAATGACAGTCACTTCTGTTTGGTCAGAGGATAGAATCCAATTTGGGGTTGCAACCAGAGGCCCAGAAGAGCAGTGTCTCAGGGCAGCATAAAATTGTCTGAGTCTGTTTCCAGTAGGACTCAGGACCGACATTATGTCCTGATCACTGAGCTACTCACCCAGACTTGACTAGAAACATTCGCAAAGAACTGCATTTTCTCCATGGCCCTCCTGTCTTCCTTCGTGGTTCCATGGGCATCGAGGAGTGTTCTGTAGTAGCTTCACTTATGCAACAAAGCCTGATTATTTTTCTTCTGTTGCAACGTTTTGACTCCTATTGTCCTTATTTTAGATGATAACTAAGTTTTTCAAAACACATTTTTAGAATGCTTTCAACAGTTTTATTTTGCCCAATACATAGAAATGAAATTTAAGTCCATATTACTTTGTCTGAGGGAAGTTAGGCAATAGGGTAGGGAATATAGGTGACTATTTGTTGAAATCTTACCAAATTGCTGAACTAGTTAAAACTCCTTTCCTCTTAACTGAGCTGAATGGTTTTTGATAGATTTTTCTTCGTCTTTCTTAATTTTGTTGTCTTTAGTTTTCTGGGATTTCCTTTGTGATTTCCTTTTGTAAAGCACAACCCTGGACACGTAGAGACCTTTTGCTTGTGCCCCAACTGATGGCTCCACACACGTGTCGGTCTCATCTGAGCATCTGGCCAGATGTGGTCTCTGTAGGCCACTGGCTGTCTGTTCTTCAGGGATTCTGCCTCTCCCCTGAACAGTGCCTGATTCTTGTCTCAGGAACCCACTCCTCCCTGTGTTTTCTCAAACAGATGAGAGTCGAGATGGGCACAGCACTTCAGAGGAGCTGCCCTGGTCTGGTGTCTTAGGAGAGAGACACGCTCACAGCCCCCGTGGCTGTGCAGAGCCCCAACCTCTCTGAGCCTTTTAGGGAACTACCTGGGTGACTGGCTCTTTCTGGTTTCCCACTTCCCTTCTGCTGCCTCCGGAGAGTCACTGCCTGGCTGGACACAAGTGCTTTGTGGCCAGCGTGGACTGGACCCACTGGGCCCTGAATAACTGAAATGTTCCCAGACAGCAGTAGGGATGCGTACCATCAGAGATCCAGGAATTCAAAAGCAAAGCAGGTGGCATTTTACCCTACACTTAGATGCGTGACATGACCTTTTATAGCGTGGGAAAAATGTCTTTCTAGTTTTAAGTTTTTCCGAGAAGGAAAGAGATGGAATGTTTGGTTGTGGCTTTAAGAATAAATTTGTTATACTTATTTATACTTAGATATGAGGCAGGCTTTATTCCTACCAAGTAGCAGTGATCAGCGATGCTGGTGCTAACCCCTGGTCTCCATCTGTTTCCCTGTCGCTGACCTCAGGCACCACACAGTCACTCGAGGCATCACCAAAGGCGTGAAGGAAGACTTCCGCCTGGCCATGGAGCGCCAGGTGTCGCGCTGCGGGGAGAATCTGATGGTGGTCCTACACAGGTTCTGCATCAATGAGAAGATCTTGCTCCTTCAGACTCTGACCTGACTGGAGACTCCGCTGCCAGACTCAGCTCATAGCTGGAAAATTGGGGGCGAAGACAGACTGATAAACATTGCTGTTACAACTTTCAAGAAGAAAACCATCTGAGTTCTAACCCCTTGGTTGCTTAAAAGTAGTTTCTAAGAGTCTGAGAAGCTATTCTATTTTTAAGAGTCATTTTTTTGGTAATTTTTGTAAAACAAAAGAACCTGTTTTGTAAATAAAAATCATCCTAAAATTTGAAATTCTAAAAACGTTATTTTAATTCTTATGAATCTCTGAGCAGAGGTGCATTTTTCTTCTACTTTTGACAAACATAGCAAGGGGGAAAAACTGAACACAATTGAATTGAGTAATGAATTTTACTAATGTAGAATAGATGCTAACACACATGCCTTCCATGATCTCAAGATATTATTTTCCAGTTAGGCTTTGGTAAATATTACATATTGACATAACATTAAATCTTTTTTTTTTTTTTTTCTGTCTCAGGAGTCCTTCTGACCATACAGATTGCTTTTTTTTTGAGACAGAGTCTCCTTCTGTTACCCTTGGAGTGTCGTGGCATCATAGCTCACAGCAACCTCAAACTATTTTGAATCTCACTTTATCACCCTCGGTAGAGTGCCGTTGTGTCACACAGCTCACAGCAACCTCCAAATCCTGGGCTTAGACAATTCTCTTGCCTCAGCCTCCCGAGTAGCTGGGACTACAGGCACCAGCCACAACTCCTGGCAGCTGTTTTTTTTTCTTTTTCTTTTTTTAGAGACAGGGTCTCACTCTTGCTTAGTCTGGACTGGAACTCCTAAGCTTAAGCGATCCACCTGCTTTGGCCTCCCAAAGTGCTGGGATTACAGGTGTAAAGCTCAGATAAGTTTTAATACCAAAAGTCTTTATGTAAGTGAACTTGATTGATCCTGTCCTCTTGCCTAGTGACAGTCCCCTGAAGGAGGAGTGCTGGGGACTTGCAGCAAAGCCCAGGACAGGAAGTGGACCGCACAGGTGCCTCCTCTCAGTCAGGCCACAGACGGCCCCTGCTCCTAAGGCCACACACTAGTTTCTATGGATGAGCTTTGAAGCCAGATGGCCTGGACATGGCCTCACACCCTGGCTCTGCCCCAACTTGCTATGCAACTGTGAACAGCTTCACTTCTGTGTGCCTTAAGCTCCTTGTAGAGAAACTGCACAGGTATTGAAGGATTAAAGGGTCACTCCCCGAGAAATGCTTGCAGGCACACGGTTAGTGCTGGAGGCTTGTCTTTGTTTTTTTCTCCGTTCCTGAAATAACATATCAGACAAACACCAAAAACCATTTGTTTCTGGGGGCTGTGTAAGAATGAAAGAAACAAAAAGTTGTTCAGTGACTCTGCATAAAAAAGTCTGGGAAATTTTTTCTAAATAAGATTCTTTTAGTGGATATACTATAATCAATAAAGTGGCTTGAATAATAGACATTTGATCTCAAAAATATCTTTCACTTAGTTCATTTTGAAGTGTTTGTCAATGCAATATGAGTTTATTACAAATTCATACACACATGTATATACATAATTATGTATGAGTATATATATATATAACACCCCCCCCCAAAAAAGAGGGTTTCTCCGTTGACCAGGCTGTGGGGCAGTAGCATCATCACAGCTCACCGTTAACCTTGAACTCTTAGACTCAAGCTTTTTTCCCCACCGCAGCCTCCTGAGCAGCTGGGGTGATGGTGCGCACCACCATGCCTCGCTCGTTTTTTAAGCTCTTTTGTAGACACAATCCCAGCAGAAACCTGAGGAGGGGCTAACCAGGGTTAAGGCAGAGGAGAAAGAGGCCGAAAGCCGCACAAACACACGGGCATTCCTGAGGCTGCCGGTCCTGCCCCTGCGAGGACGCGCCTCCGGGGCCCCCCACGAACTGTAAGGGAGGCTCAGACACCTCCAAGGCAGGCGTGAGGCAGGGATGGGTCCCGGGTGCCTCCTTGAGGCTCCTGAAGAGATTTCCGGGGCCTTATCCGCCCCCTCCACGCATCCCCTCCAACTGCTGGACAGGACGCTACACCCCTGGCCACACAGCGCTCGGCCCGCGGTGGGCGGCGCCCCGGACGCGCGTGCGCAGTTCCGAGCCCGGGAACTCCCGGAAGTCAGGCTTCCGGCTGGGACCGCAGCCAGGCAGGTGTCTGGGAGGGCGAAGGAGGCTGCGACTCGCCTAGCGCCAGACCCTAGTCATCCTGTTTGGATCCTTTTGGGGTTATATGGTGTGGATAAGACTAAGGTCACATGTGGTGAGGGGGCATGGGGCGTTGGGGCACGAGAAATTACCTGAGTCCCCAAGTGCAGGAGACTGCTGGAATTCCACTACCCACGTGTCCACTGCCTCTTTGTGGCCTGGGCCTACCGGGTATTCCTAGGTCTCGACCTCTAGGGGCTCCTCCTGGTCCCCACCGCTTTTTGGGAAAGGTGGAAACATGGACCCTAGGCAGGTCCAAGTGAAAGCAGAGGTGACAGGTGGGCCACAAGAGGAACTCGGATCCCGGAAGGGCAGATGGCTAGAGTGTGTTTCAGAAGCCTGACTGGGATATTCCCAAACTGACAATGACCGCTTCCAAGGGACCCCAAGAAAGGAAAGGAAAAGCCTACCTGGGAACCCCAGAGGCCCAGTACTGGAGGGCGAGTTCCAGGAATCTTGCCAGAGGCAAAACAGCTTTCTGAGATGCGCAAACAGCGCCACCTTCAACAACTGCCTCCACATGCACCTGCCCCATCCCTTGTCCCTTCTCAGCGGCAGCCAAAGGATTCTGCACTGATACCCAGGCTCGCCCCCCACCAGCTCTATTCCTCCCCCCCCCCAGGAACACAGGAAGTAAGGGTACCCCCCTCAGCAACGAAAAGGGAAGGGTAGATGAAATCAAAAACATTTACTAGAAAGTAAAGGGCAGCCACAGTGGATTACATGAGAACTGAAATACTCTTTATATTACAATACTAGTGCTTCGGGCTGTTAATTTATTTCAGGTTATTTTAATAGCCTTGAAGAATTTCCAAGCTGTTAATTTATTTCAGGTTATTTTAATAGCCTTGAAGAATTTCCAAGCTTTCTCAAATGTTAAGGTTTTTTCTTTCTCATAATAGATGTATATACCTAATACCCAAAATACAATAAAGAAAGAAATCATATAGTAGGAAGAACATACTTGTGGGAAAACTGAATGTAAATGCTTGATATTCAATTATAGTGTTTTTATACAATTTCTCTCCTCCCATTTTTTTTTTAAACTGCAGAAGGGAATTTACCACCCCATTTTAACAAATGAGTTTTCAAAGTAAACTTAAAAATAACACCAAAAGTTACACAAATTATGTGTAGTGTGTAGCACAGTGATTTTCGTATTTAACTTGACTGTGTCAATCAGAGCAAAAATGAGCATTATCAGCTCCTCAGAAGCCCTCTATGTGCCCAGTAAAATCAGTGTCTTACTCCAAAGGTATTCACCATTCTGACTACTAATACCACATACTGTAGATTTTTAACTGTTTCAGAATTTCAAATAAGTGCCCTTCTTTCACTCAACATTTGTTTTATGAGATACATTAAAGTTGGTCATGTAGTAAACTTTTCTTTTTGATGACCAGATAGTACATATTTTAGGCTTTGAGGGTCTAAATTTCAATCTTTGTTGCAACTACTTAACCCCATCATTAAAGAGTGAAAGCAGCCCTAGGCAATGAGTGAATGAATGAGCACTGCCTTCTGCCAATAAAACTTTATTTACAACAAGAGGCCATTGACAAATCTATATTGTGATTAATTCTATCTACTATTGATGGCCATTTGGATATTTTTGATTTGGAGCTGTTATGAATTGTCAAAATATCTGTATTTTGGTGCACATCTGTATGCATGGATGAGGGATATATCATTTTAATAGATACTGCCAAGTAGTTTTCCAAATTTGTGCCACTTTGTACTCTCACCAGTAGGGCAGGAGAGTTTCAGTTTGCATTCTGGGGGGCGGGTTGAGGTCTCATAATGTGCTTCTAATTTAACTATCTTTGATAACTAGGGAATCTGATAGGTTTCTCAGCCATGTGGATATCCTACTTTGTGAAATTCTTGTTCGAGGCTTCTCATTTTCTCTCGTATTGTCCTATTCTTGTTGCTTATTGAAAGTTTTTAGTCTAGAAAAAAAACCACTTTTCATATGTATACACTCTAAATACCTCTTCCCAATCTATGACTGATATTTTATTCTATTTCCTCAATATATTTGACTGTGTTTATTTTCTCAATGATGTTTTTTTAGAAACAGAAATCAAGTTTAATGTCCCAAAAGAAGGATGACAATTTTTTTTTTCTTTTTGGAACGAGATTTTTTTTTTTCCCCTGCTCTGTTTTTACTGCTCCTATGCCAAAGTCAAGGAGATGCTCTTTTATGCTTTCTCTTGGAAAAATTATGGTTTTACTTTTCTCCTTTAAATCCACACTCCATTTAAGAATTGATTTTTGTATATGGAAACAGAAAGGGACCGTGATTCTTTTATTTTGCCTATGGGGCCTCTTATACCCAGCACAGTTTATTTAAAAATCTATCTTTTCCCCTTTAAGCTGCAGTATCTTCTGTATCATAATCATCTGACCATGTATGTTCCTGAATTTGTATTCTATTGATCCGTATTCGTCATCTTTGCATCAGTTCCGCACTGACTTAATTACTGTACCAATGTAGTAAGTCTTGATCTTTATTCATTTTTAAAATTGTCTTTTCTGTTTTCATTCAAAGATTAACGTGAGTTTTTATAAGGTGCTCGGTTTCTTTTACCATAGGAGAACATTTTAAAAATTATCCTTTAAGCTTTTGGTCTATTCAGCTTTAAGACTGTGTCGTGTGCTACTCGTTCTGTGAAGGTTATTAAGCTTTGTAAAGGAAAAATTATTCATCAGGCACTTGTTAAACATAACAAGACATTTTATTTCAGACTATTGCAATAGAAGGGAGAGTCTGAACTCAAAAGATAGAGATTTATACCCAAGAGCATGGGGAGGAAGTGAATGGAAATTCACTACAAGGAACATTGGTGGAAGCAGGAAGAAGACATTGATTAGATATCAAAGGTTGGGGAAGAAGAGCTTGATTGGCTGTAAAAGTGGGAGGGATTCTTGATAAACTAGTTTAGCAGGAAGATTCTTTGCTAAAACTAGCCTCAGCAAGCCAACTGGGAGGCCTAGCAGAGAAAAGGTCTCAAAGAAGCCTGGCTAATATTTGGTCAAAGAGCTTCCGTAAGAACCTATCACTAGTAATTAATTCTAACTAATTCTTTTTAGTGAACATGATTTTTGCATAATGCACTGTTTTTGCAGCATATATAATTTTCAAAATGATTTACCATAGGATCTGTTCTACAGAGGGGATTGTAGTCTGATGCTGAGAATTTAGGATGGAAACACTTTGTCTTCCTAGCAATGGTAAAGTGGTTTTGTCCGCTGGATTACATCGATATCTTTATTCATACAGAAGGATACTCAAGAGTAATGAAGCATCTTGATAGTTTCAGGCAATGTACAACCATTGAAAAATGTCTAAGTCTCTATACTCCAGGATGCAGAGGCAGGCCTACAAGCAAATATTTCAATCATTTAAAAAATCTGTCTTAGCCTTATCTTTGTGGGCAGAAAAGCAAGAAGCTATAGATGGGGGAAAGCATTTGACCTCAAGTACAGGACGGCTGTTGAACTAATCTTTGCCGGTAGGTAGAACCCTGTGACTTTTGGAAAAACCTCCCACTACTCTTGGAAAAGATTCAAACTCATTGCATCACAGGCCTTCTGTAACCCAGCTGCTGGATACTGCTCCATTCCTGTTTCCTGCCTCTCCCCTTACCACTGTGCTGCAGCCTCAGGGGCCATCTTTCTGTTCCTTGAACACTCCAAGCTGTTTTTCCCCTTTCTGCCACTGTGGTTCAGCTTGCTCTTTCTGGAAGGCTCTTCTCCCCAGAGCTTCCTGAGCAGCAGTCTTTACAATTGTCCACTTCTCTGATAATCCTCACCAATGCAGGACTCAAGAGAAAATCTACAAAAGACTACTACGATACCCTCAAATGTGACAGGATATTATATCATTAACTATGAACATCATGCTATTCAAAGAAGAAAGAGAGGAGAATAAATAGAACTCTTGGACATTAAAATATAGATGATAGCCAAAATAGAAGAAGTAGAAGGAAAAGAAGAAATAAAAGATGAATATATAAAACATGCCCAGAAACCTAAAGACATGGAAAATAGGAAAAAGAAGAAGAGAACAGAAGATAAAGACAAGAGGGCTAACATCCTACCCAGGGGAGTTCCAAAAAGAAAATGCAAGGTAAAGGTAGAGAGGAAATTAATAAAAGAAGAATACAAGAATGTTTCCTAAATTAAAGAGCATGAGTCATCAGATGAAAAGACCCAAGGCTTGGGTACATATAATAACAAAAGACCTACAGCAAAGAAAATCATGTGTCATTTCCCTGAGAATGAAGGTGCTAAGCCCATTTAGAGAAGGAAAAAAGATCACTTTCATAGGAAGAGGAAACAGAAAGCCATTGAATATAGCATCATAGAGAAAAGAGAATGGTATAACTCCGGGAAAATATTTTCAATGAGTAATTATATGCCCAGCAAAATATCAGTCAGAGTTGATGGTAGAATAAGAACAAATTCATTCTTATAAGGACTCAGAAACAATTCACATCTTATGCCCCCCCTCTTTCTTAAGAAGTTATCAGAGGATATGCTCCAAAGAGGAGGAAAACATGTGGTTCAGGAGAGAACTACAGGAAGGTGGTCAAGAAAGGTTCCAAGATGAAAGGTATGTAGTAGGCCAGCCTGAACAAGAGCAGGACCCAGTGTCTACTAAAAATAGAAAAACAAGCTGGACATTGTGGCGAGTATCTGTAGTCCCAGCTACTTGAGAGACTAAGGCAGGAGAATTACTTGAACCCAGAAGTTAGAGGTTGCTGTGAGCTTTGATGCGACAGCACTCTACCCAGAGCACAGAGTGAGACTCTTTCTCAAAATAATAATAATAAATAAATAAATAAATAAATAAATAAAAGATATCAAGTGAGCCCAAGATCAGCAGGTCCCAATGTGAGCAGGTACGAGGAAGGTTCCAGGAGGTCTCTAGGAATATCTAATATGTGTAAGCACTTAGGCATAAACTACTAACAGGAATATGAAAAACTTAATAAGAAATTAACATGGAAATAAAAAATAAAGAAATTAACATGATATTTACATAAATGAAAACAGAAAATCCATGAAATGCAAAGAGGACAAGAAAGGTAATGAAATGCTCTTACATTAGGAGACTCAGAAGGAAGGATAATAGAATATTGTAATATTACACTGTAATAATGTAAACCCTGGCCTGATGTAAACAAAAATTACCAAGTGAGTATTTATTTTGATGAGGCTGCAGGAGAATGCTAACTACGTAGTCATTTATAATAACATGAAATCGACTAATAATGTCTAAAATCGATATATCAAAACCAGCAGCCTAAGACTATTACCAAATGATGTATAAAGATAAAAATCAGAAAACACAATTAGAAAGATTAAAAGAGATTGTTTTAGGGAGTAGGAAATGGGTAGGAGAGGGAAAGAGTATGGCTATAGACTGTGGATTTCAGTCATGTGTTATTCAATTATACTTGATTTTTAAAACAGGCTTCACGTTTTATATTTTTAAAAATTTCAGTTAAAAAACATCTATTTAAACAAATATTCACTACACCCTCCCCCCCCTTTTAAGGAAAGAAAATAAAATGTTGTATCATATGATCACCAGAAGGTGGCGCTACTTTCCGTCTCTCAGGGCATCCCCTATCCCACCGCCCGTAGTTTATCTCTAACGTTCATTTGACAACATTGAATTGTGGAGTATTTTCCTCATCAAAATGAGAAGATCAAACTGATTGATCTTTACTGAGAAAAATTGTTTGCCTCTATAGATTTTAGGCAACCACAAACATTTGAGTGACTGCACTCAAATGAGATGATCAAATACTCTAATAACCAGTACATTTTTTCCTGATAGTTTTCTCTTTTAAACTAGAGATGAAAGCTCTTCCCTCTTTCCTAAATATTTGCCTTCAAGGAAACCCCTCACATTTTCACAGGGCCAGCTCATTTATTTACCTGCTTAACTAGACAGTTCATTAAAAAACATCAAATTTTGAAAGCACAAATGCTGTTTGGTTATCACAATACAATTTGGAATCTAAATCGATGCTGATTATGAGGTGTAAGATAAAGGACTGAATTAAATTTACCTAATCCCACTCCATTAACTCTACAAAAGTGTTTTTCAACCTTTTTATCTTACGGCACACTTGAAACTGTGCAACTTCCACAATAGAAATTATATTGATCAAAAAAAAAAAAAAAAGAGTGAAAAAAAGAATATTCTTACTTTGAAATTCTTTTGAAAATAATTTAATTAGTGGTCTTTAAAACTTTTCACAGCACACCTAACATCCTCTCATGGTACACCAGTGTTGAAAATCACTGCTCTCAGCTCGGATCCCCATAACACAGTGGTTACAGCTCCAGCCACATACACTGAGGGTAGCAGGTTCAAACTTGGCCCAGGCCAGCTACACAAGAATGACAACTGCAACAAAAAATAGCCAGGCTTTGTGGCGGGTACCTGTAGTCCTAGCTACCTGGGAGGCTGAGGCCAGAGAATCGCTTACGCCCAAGAGTTTGAGGTTCCTGTGAGCTAAGACACCACAGCCCTCTACCAAAAGGCAACATGGGGAAACTGTCTCAAAAAAACAAAAACTAAAACACTGCTCTACGTGATGCTGAAACTAGATCTCGAAGCAATCGGAAACACTGCCAGGTTGAGCAGTGGTGCCTGAATGCAGCTCACCTGCCCCGGCCTTCTCAGTGCCTTCTGTGTCTGGCCTCAGTTTCCCCACTCTCTCACCCTGCCCCCTGCCCGCACTTGCTTCCTGGCCTTGGTCTTCATCTTTGTTCTTCCCACCTGCCACCCACCCCCTGACAGCTTTCGCTCATTCCCTCTAAGGCACCCACTCACATCACTTTCTTTGTCTCACCCACTCTTTCCTCCATTTAGCAAACAGTATTTTTTCCAAAATTCTGTCTCTCTGCTGGAATTCATCTGGTATCTTTTCTCCTAGTCCATTTTTTCTGTGTTGGTAATTGTGTGTCTTGGTCCCTCTCTATGAGTTATGGGCACGGCCAGAGGCTTCCATATTTCTGTCCTGAGGCTATTTCTCTGAGCTGGGCTGTGCAACCTTCATCACCCAGGGCATTCGTGATAGTATTTCAGCTCTTACACAAAGACAACCTGCAGAAAGAACTGGAAAAACAGTAAAGAAGGGCATTTGGCGAGTATAGACACCAAAGAAAACCCCAACTAGTTCTTTGACTAATAATGAATAACCTGGTATTAGTCAGTGGCAGAGGTATTTTTGCCTCAGTTTTAAAATGAGATGTGTAAATGACACCCGAGCTGAATATGAACCAGCTGGCATTAGACTTAGACGAAAGGGGTAGGGGAACACAGGTGACCTCATTGCCTTTAACCACACTTCACAGGTGAGTGGTTTTAAACAACTCTTTCAAACTCAGTTTCTCAGGATTCTATTCCCTTATCTATAAAAAGAACATAGTAATATACATGTCTGTAGTCACAGCCTCTGGACCAGGGGAAATTTTTTTTTTAGAGATAGGGTCTTGCTGTATTGCCCAGGCTAGAGTGCAGCGATGGCAATCAGAGCTCACTGTAACCTTGAACTCCTGGGCTCCATCATTCTCCTGCTTCAGCCTCCCAAGGAGGTGGGACTTCAGGTGCACACCATCATGTTTGGCCAATATAAAAAAATTTTTTTAGAGATGGGTCTTGCTATGTTGCCCAAACTCCTGGCCTGAAGCAATCCTCCTGCCTCAGCCTCCAAAGTGCTAGGATTAAAGGTGTAAGCTACCATGCCTTGCATCACTCTGAAAGTTTTTATTTGTTTGTTTGTTTATTTGTTTGTTTTGAGGCAGAGTCTCACTATGTCACCCTCAGTAGAGTGCTGTGGCATCACAGCTCACAGCAACCTCCAACTCTCTTGGGCTTCAGCGATTCACTTGCCTCAGCTGCCCAAGAAGCTGGGACTATGGGCACCTGCCACAACGCCCAGCTTTTTTCTTGTTGCAGTTGTTATTGTTGTTTAGATGGCCAGGGCCGGGCTTGAACCCACCAGCCTTACTGTGCTACAGATGCCAAGCCACACTCTGCAAGTTTTGATGCTGGCATTTTTAATGTCTGCACACGTATAGGCAAACACAAGGAGGTACAGCACAGATGCTTCCTGGCTGACAGCATTGTAAGATGCATTCCAAGTTCAGAGTTGTCAAAGCTTTAAAGAAAAATGCCTTCCAATGAATGAAATACAGTGCCTTAGATAAGTTACAGAAGGTTCTGTTGTATTTTAAGCTGTCTTTTTTTAATCTTTTGTGAAATAAACTATTATTTCCTTATTTTCCTGTGTTATAAATCCAGGTACTTTATAATGAGAATGCTTGCGACTAGATAATTTTAAGAGTAGTTGGCGCACCTAAAAACCAAGTCTAAATCATTGAAATTGAAATTGAAATCAAATAAGATGCTCAGAAAAGATTTCTACAAAGCTGACTTTAGGGTGCAAAGATCAATCTTTATCAGTGATTTTATCACGTCTTATCAGTTGCTATGTAAATTCAGTCGCTCAAGAAAAGACAACTTTATGCTTAGTTTTAGGAGAATGAATAGACTTATTTCTTTAAAAATAGGTGTAAAGTAGGATGACTAATGTGGAACAAGGAGGAAGAGTTTATTAGCAAGAAGGTTAGGGACCAAATTATTTTGTCAAATTCTTTGCAATTCCACTTCCACTCCAGAAGCTGGAGAGAAAAAATATGGCACAAGTCAGAGAAGCTAAAAGGTTTCTAGATGACTCAGAATGAATTGTGGAGAGTTAACAAACTTGAAAATATAGCATTGTGGCAGGTGCCTGTAGTCCCAGCTACTTGGGAGGCTGAGGGAAGAGAATCGCTTGAGTCCAAGAGTTTGAGGTTGTCATGAGCTGTGATGCCACGGCACTCTACCAAGGCTGACAAAGGAGATTCTGTCTCAAACAAAACAAAACAAAACAAAAAAACTTGAAAATACAAGCAATCAGCTCAATATTACTTTTCCCCAGTTACCCTAGTATTCAATTCTTTGCAAACACCACTAAGATGGTAGTATAATTATTTTGCTTTGCTAATACACTATAAGTCTAAAATATCATTGCTAGTACAAAGGACTACATGTTTAAGTAAAAAATGAATTTAGAGGCTGGAAGTAGCTTTGTATTCTAGTTTGGTACTTAAAGAATGAGGCCCAAATGCTGGGCAGGAATTTTTGAGTTGGTGGGTTTAAAATGACTTCACCAACACAGCTCAAGAGAGAGGCAGCCCTAGAGGTTGCAAGACTTGGGCTATCATTCAGATCCTGCTCCTCGAGTAAAACCCCTTTCCTCTCGGAGCCTCCTATTTGGTACTCCAGGATCTTATTATCTTTATTATTATTTTATTTCTTTTTTTCTCATATTACCTTGGGCTACTTCTGTTTTCAGCCAGCAGCTTTCTGGGACATTCTGTGCAAGCTCAGACTCATTTTGTGGGGCCAGCCTTGCACCTCAAAAAGCTTATGTCTTTGTGGATTTTCCTACAGGACTTCTACTCCACTGTGGACACCTTCAGACCTTGCTAAAAGTCCAGCCTTGGAGGGCAGGATAATGAAGAGCCTCTTCCCTAAGTGGAGGTGGCAATGTGAGCCAGACAGAGCTAGCAGTGGGACGCTGCATTTTTAATGGTTGCAGATGGATAATTCTGGATAGCATTCTGCACACTTCTTGGAAGATCCCTGGAGTATCAAGCCCGCATTTCTCCCAACCACAGCCTCCCATCCGGCACCCCTATGTCAGCTTGCCCTCTTCACTCTCCCCTCCCTACCTCCTCCTTGCTGAGAACACTGCCTGTAGGAGAGTTTTACCGCTGCATACAAAAATCACTGTGCAATTTTTTTTTTTACTTACTAGGTCAAGATCAACTGTGCTTGAGATCTCGCTAGGCTGAATTCAAGGTGTCCACCAGGCTGCGTGCTTTTCTGGAGACTTCGGAAAGAATCTGCTTTCAAGTCATGCAGGTCGTTGGCCGAATCTAGTTCCTTGTAGTTGTGGGACTGAGGTCTGTGTTTTCTGTGGGCTGGGGTCATTCTCAGCTCCTTGACTGTTCTCAGGTCCTTGACTGGGGTCTTTGTCAGCTCCCTGAGGCTGCTCTCAGGTTCTCTCCACCTGTCTCTCACCATTTTCGTGGTCTGTGGTGCATTTTAACTCCTTGTGTTTGGAATCTCTCTCAGAATTTCCCTTCTGCATCAAGCAGAGAAAGCTTTTTGCTTATAAAGTAAAAAGGGCCTATGATATTAGGTTCGGATTACCTAGGTGATCTCCTTTAGATTAACTCAAAGCCAACAGATTAGTAACTCAATCACATCTATAAATTCCCCTTTGACTACATAATGTTAACATAATCCCTAACATGACATTTCATTATACTCATAGTCCCAGGGATTAGGGTGGAAAAACTTGGGGAAAGAGTTTTAGAATTCTGCTTATGATACCTCCAAACTAAACCTCTTGTACCCAAATCCTTGCCTCAGGCTCTGCTTCCAGGACATCCCAAAGTGAGATCCATAAATACCAAATGACTACTCTAGTTGAGCTTTCTACTATTCCATCTAAATTCAAGATTTTAGAGATGTTTATTAATTTTCTTGTCATTTTCATGACTGGAAACATGAACGAAAAATAAGTGTAAGAATTAAACATTTTCTCACACTTCCTTAAGAATGCCTGAGCTATTCAAACCTCAAGAAGGCTGACAGCTCCTTTCCTTTTGATCTTCTAATTGTATAGTACATCTCGCTTTAGGTTTTATCTTCTTCCTTTTTTCTCTAATCTGCAAGGTTTGCTGTATTATCTCATTTACTCTTTATAAGAGGCCTAAGCAATTTCGTTACCCTGATTTTCTAGTCAGAAACTGGGGCTCACACAGTTTCAGAAAATTTATGACGTTCACAGAGCTAGTCATGGCAGAAATTGGGTAGATATCTAGGTCTGTCTGATGCCAGATACCTACTCTTTCTACTTTACCTTGCTGCCCTCCAAAATCAAGCAAATGAAGTAAATAACCAGAGAGAAGGAGATTTTGCATGGCTCCCAATAGAAATATACCTTAAGTGGTTGAGTTAGAGAAAATAATGAGACTCAGTGCACACTGGCCTTATAGAAATTACAGGGCATCGCGATGATCTCAGATTGTAGTCTTGATTTTCTCTGATAGGACTTCTTTTAGAAAATTCACCAAACCTCAGAGAACACACACATGTCCCTGTAAGAATTCCCAGCCTTTCCTTTCAACAAAACTGTTCATTAAACTGCAATCTATTATTTGCAGCATAAAAATAACTTACTGTCAGGCATATGAACAAATATTTCCCCACAGGTATCTCTTCCTAGAAAATTTTACATGCTGATCCTTTTGAAGGAAACTGAGAAAGTGTGAACTACACAAAAGTTGAAGCAAGAGTGCAAGATATTTGGAATTTCATTGATTTCAAATGATGGCATGAGAACCTTAGCCAAGCAGACACTTATGGTCACTTAATTTGGAAAAAGAATTTCTCTGAAAAGCAGAAAAGTAGATTGAATTTGAAAATCAATAGTTTTCTTTGAAAGTTATTTCAGCTTTAATGATGCATTTATTTCCCATATGAGATATTATTATCCTATCAAGAATCAAGGTCATTCTTGACAGGAATGGGGATTTTCTCTACAGTCTAAATAAATGAATGAATGACAGAAAGAGGGAAGGAAAGAAGGAGAGAGAGAGGCAGAAAGAAAGAGAGAAAGAAGGGAAGGAAGGAGGGAGGGAGGAAGAAGGGAAAGAGAAAGAAGGAATAAAGAAAAACAGTAGATGCCTGACTTTAAAATTTGTGATGGCTTTAATTTTATCATTACAGCTGCCCTTGAACAACATGGGTTTGAAATGCCCAAGTCCACTTATACGCAGATTTTCTTCCAGCCCTGCAAACACTCCTCTTCTCCTCTGAGTCTCCTCAAAGTGAAGGTGATGACGACAAAGGTCTTTAGGAGAACCCACTTAATGAATAGTAAACATATATTTTCTTCCTTATGGTTTTCTTTCTTTTTTTTTTTTTTTTTGAGACAGAGCCTCAAGCTGTCACCCTGGGTAAAGTGCTGTGGCATCACAGCTCACAGCAACCTCCAACTCCTCAGCTCAAGTGAGTCTCCTGCCTCCACCTCCCAAGTAGCTGGGACTACAGGCGCCCGCCAGGCCATTTTTGGGTTGCAGCTGTCATTGTTGTTTGTTGGCCCGGGCTGGATTCAAACCCGGAGCTCAGGTGTACGTGGCTGGTGCCTTAGCCGCTTGAGCCACAGGGGCCCAGTCCCTTATGTTTTTCTTAATAACACTTTCTTTCTCTAACTTACTTTACTGTAAGACTGCAATATATAAAACACAAGTGTAGAATATGTGTTAATTGACTGTTATGTTATTAGTAAGGCTGCTGGTCAGCAACAGGCTATCAGCAGTTAAGTTGAAAGTTCTATGTGGATTTTTGGCTATGTGGGGATCAGTGTCCCTAGCCTCCTTGTTGTTCAAGGTCAACGGTATTTTTTTTTTATTTAATTTATGGTTTTTTTTTTTTTTTTTTTTTTGCAGTTTTTGGCCAGGGCCAGGTTTGAACCTGCCACCTCTGGGATCCTACAGGTGCATGACAGAAATACGCAGCACTTTCAGATACAATGTACTCTGGTAGAACAGAACACCCTCAGTTGTTACCTTCATTTACCTTTGCAGCCAAGGAGAGTGTGAATGATGCTGTGGCAGTACTAGCACCATTTTTAATGGTTACAGTCTTTTGACATCAGTTGGAAGAAAGTGGGGAAGGATCTTCCCAGCATCTTCGGTCCCGCTCACTCCAGGACTTCCTGCTGTCCTGTTCACATAGCCAGATTTCTTTTACTCCTATCACTTGGCACTTTCCTCCCTCGTTGATTTTCTCCTCTGTTTCTCCTCTGCTTCCTATTTGCATCCGCCTTCCTCTTCGGTTCCAGGGCCCTCTTCCTTGCAGTGTTTGCCAGACACCCATCCCACCCACCCCCCGAGGAGCAGCACCGTGACCCAGACAGTCATCGTGCATGGGAACCAGGAGGCCTGGACTCTACTCTGGGTCTCAGTGTTGTGAATACTCCCTAGGAACAGGTGTGGGAAGAGACAGTTCCCTGAGTCTCACTTTTGGGGGTGTTCTCTATACCCTTTAGTGCTGACAATGGTGGAGTTCAGTACTTGATTTATTTTGTAATAATCTATTTCCTTTCCTTTCGAGATCCCTAGCTAATTCCACCAGAGGTGAAATAATTTAAAACATAGCTGCTGAAAGAGTGTGGCCCATGAGACATCTAGGCAAGTGTCATTGGAAAGCTCGTTAGACAAATGCAATCAGCGTTACCTGGTTTCTTGTACACTTGATAAATCCCCAACAATAAAAAGATAAAAAAAAAAGAAAAGCTCATTAGAAACCTGAGGCCCACCCTAGACCTGCTGAGTTAGAATCTGTATCTCCGTGGGGTCCCCCAATGCTCTGTGTGCTTGCTGAGGTTGAGAAGCACCTTTTTAAAGAAGACGTCAGGCCCTGAGTTCAGAGCAGGGAGTACAGTTCTTGGCAGCATGAGGTCCACATGATGGACGGTGTCCAGCAGATTCACAGAAGCCCATTTCTTTATGGTTACAGTTTTGATCATTCACATCCGTGACCTTAGAATGCCTTCCTGATGGAATACCTGGATTGGTGCCCCTGTGTAAGATCCAGGAACATGCTTTTAACCAGCGACAAAGAGCCAAATATACCTCCTGGGATAAAACAGAAGCCAGTAATAAATGAGCTTAAGGAAAAATGAGCCTACCCTTCCTGCTTCTTGGAGACTTTATTCTCCTCCAAACATCTGTTGTTTCCTTGGCCTCACATCTCTGCGTTCCATCTTTCTAAAGGGGGGCCATTGCCAGGATTCATTCTCTCTTCTGTGGCCTTTCTGATTTCTTTGAATGTTGTATTCTTAACAGTTTTCCCTGAAATAATATTCATTGAATAAGATAATTATCAAAAACTGGTAAAGGTGGCCAACATATCTGGCATAAGACTCAAACTCTGACCTGGCTTCTTTTTTTTTTTTTTTTTTTTTTTTCAGTTTTTGGCCAGGGTTAAGTTCGAACCTGCCACCTCCGGCATATGGGGCCAGCGCCCTACTCCTTTGAGCCACAGGCGCCACCCCTGGATTCTTTCTTGTTACCAAAAGGTTGCTTCCCAACTACTTGTTGGGTGCTCTAAAGAAACAGGGCCAATAAGATGTATGCATGTAGAGAAAGGGATTTATTATAAGGAATTGACTCATGAAATTATGGAGACTGAGAAGTCCCACGATTTGCCAAGTGAGTCGGCAAGCTGGAGATGCAGGACGGTCAATGGTTTAGGTCCAGCCTGAGTCCGCAGGCCTGGGAACCAGAAGAAATGATGATGTAGTTCTAATCCCAAGGGTGGCAGGCTTGCAACTCTAGGAAGAACTGATGTTTTCATTCAAGTTTGCATCTCAAGGCAGGAAGAGGGCTGATGTCCCAGTCTGAAAATGATCATCAGGCAGGAGAATGCTCTTTTCCCAGGAAAAGTCAGCCTTGTAGTTCTATGCAGAATGAGCCCCACTCACATTTGGGAGAGAAATCAGCTTTACTCAGCTTACAGATTCAAATGTTAATCTCATGAAAAATGCCCTTGCAGACACACCAAATATCTAGGAACCCCAAGGTCCAGTCAAGTTAACACATAAAATTAACTATGACGTGGAGACATTACAGAAGAAAGAAATGCATGCAGACTAATACCTCTCAGGCTAGAAGAAGCTTAGCAAGTTCTTGGTCCAACTTCTGAATATAATACTCAAGATCTTTCTACAATAACTCTGATAAGTGATACTTCAACCAAAACTTAAACTTGTTAAAAGATAGAGGAACAATTACTTCACTTTCCATTTCTTGCATCTTTAAGTAACTCTACTCTTAGAGCATTCTTTTTTCATTTTTTTTTTCCTTGCAGTTTTGCCCAGGGCTGGGCTTGAACCTGCCACCTCCAGTATATGGGGCTGGCACCCTACTCTTTGAGCCACAGGCACTGCCCACCTTAGAGCATTCTTTTCTGTACTGAATTATACTCTCCCTCCTTCTAGAATCTACCAATAATACTTAGCTTTATCTGTTTTGGCCGACTTTCACAGGAAGAAAACTCAGGAACAGGACAAAAGAGAGGTGAGGTTCTATCTTCAAATATTTCAAGACCCCTTATGTGATAGAGAAATTATACTTGTGTTCTCGCCATCTATGAGTAAAAGTCATGGAAAGGCCAAAGAAAAACTTAAACAGCCATTGCTGTCCAACAATGTAACAAGCTGCATGGAGAAAACATGAGTTTTTTATTATTGGAGGCTTCATGGCCAATTGTCAGGATGCTATAGAAAAGCATTTCATTTTTGTTACATGAGATATTGTGTCTTATCAACTCTAAACTCCTGCTTACTATGCTGTTGTGCTTTCTGAATTATAACTCAGTGTTCATCAACTTTAAAATAATCATAACAATGATAATAATAATTAACAGTAACATTTATCTAGTGCTTGTATTGTAACAGGCATTGCACCAAGCGTTTTATATACGTGACCTTATTTAAACAACCCTATGACAGGGATGATATCATTAGTTTCTTCAAATGAAGATTGAGTAAACCAAGGTTTACAAAGGTTAAGCATCCTGTCTTCATATGATAAGGGTTAAGAACAAACAGATCAGCGGTTGCCAGGGATTGACAGTGCCGGCTGGGATTGATTACAGAAGTACATGAGAGAAACTTTTTAGGTGATGGAACTGTGCTATAACATGATGATGGTTACATGGCCAACGGAATTTATCAAAACTCATAATAAAAAGGGTAAATTTTACAACATACCATGTATCTTAGTAAACCTGACCTTAAAAATCTTGCCTTTGATCATACAGCTAGTTGTGTTATGAGGATATTTGCAAATTCAGATCCTGAAGTTATTTGCTCCTTGCCCAAGGACCATAATTTAAGTTACTGGTGCCATAGTTACAACAGTGTACTTGCCTCAGTTTATAGTCTAAGAGGCTATTTTTCTGTGAAGATTTCTATGTCAGGATAATTTTCATCACATTGTACTGCATTTGTCACTGTATTCATCTCTATAAATTTACTTTTTAAATTCATAGTTTCCAATCTGGCTACACTCAGATTAACTTGAAAGCAGAGATTTTTTTTAACTCTCTACCATTATAAGCTCTATAAGTTTAGTATCTTTAAAGGACATGATTCTTTTTCTCAACAAATAACACTAGGAAAACTGAGATTTAGATTCAGCAGAAAGAAAGATTTTAGATAGTCACGGCCGCAGAGAGGTAGACCTAGTGCCCACTAGACTAAGGGTGGGTTACATCAGAGAACAAAGTATTTCTAAAATCACCTTTAACTGAATTTACTCAAGTTCCGCCTCACTAAATGCTCAGTGATTTCTCCAAAGGCATGTGGGAAATTGACGGGATTTAAATACAGAACGTTGTGACAGATAAGAGCCTGGCTTTGTCTCCGATCTCCCTCCCCTTTCTTTCTGCACCCACTTTTCTTTTGTTGGCATGGAGAGTCCTCCGGAGGGCAGTTTGAAGGCAAGATTTTGAGGCAATGGAGGAATGAAGTCACTATGAGTAAACACTTATATAAATGAGGGCTATTTTAAAAGTGAACACGTCTAAAGATATTTTCCAGACCATTGCTTTAGTTGCAACTGAAAGTTTTTGAAGGTGAAAGTTGCCAAAATAATCTAAAGCGATGAAAGTGTCCTTTTTATCACTAATGATGAGGATAAAAGGATCAAGAGACAGCTCTGCCTGAGCTGGGAAATGTTTTGAAAGGCAAAAAAGTATAATCCCTATTTTCTTCACATCTATTTTGGATGCCTAGGTCAGATCCGAACATATCATCCTAATCTCTGAGCCTTTCCAGAGTCAATGAGACAAAAGACTAAACGTGTCCACAAATTCAGGGCACTAAGATCCCTCGACACTAAAGGCTCTAAGAGAGAGCTGAATTAGAAGCTTAGTGCTCATAGTGGGGACCCCCAGGATTTGGGGGCAGCAGCTCCCTGCAGACAAAGCTGCCCAGGTCACTGCGAGGCAGGTGATATAAATGACAGTCTGTCAGGCAAGGGCGCCAGGGTGCTCCTTCCACCTGAGTGCATGACCTCAAACCAGCCTTCCATTTCTTCCCTGCAATATGAAACGTACACAATCTCCGGCGCAGATTTCAGGACAAAGCTGATACCATCTCAATAGCTAATGTATGAAACACTGTCAATTCAACTTCAATCTGACATTGGGAGTGTCTGGAAATTTCCCAGTTTTCAGTATCTGCCTGGAGTTTGACATGGCTCATCCACGTGAGAACGTCTTTCACAGTGTTCGGTGTCCAGCTCATCAGGGGACCAGCAAGCTCTCTGAATTGAGTAAGATAAAGGCTTATTTTAAAATAGAAAACTATTGCCCCATAGAACTTGTGTCAGTGTAAAGACTGAGTAACAGCAGACAGCAGTTTCTTAAAGTTGCTCAATTGTGGTAGAAAAGGTTAATTGAAAGGGAGAAATTGCTTCATCTGAACCCCACTCCAAAGCACAAAAGTGGCAATCATCTGAGGCAACTGTCTAAACCAGGAAGACCAACAGTGGAAAAAGCAAAGAAGTAAACATCTATTGGAGTGAAATGCTATCTATGAAACGCAAACATGGGCAGGCCCGAGGTTATGAATGACATTTCTGTAGGTTTGTTCTTAAGTATTTGTTTATAAGTTGGAACAGGTGCATTTACATATTACCTGCAGTAGCCATTTGTAACTGCAAGTTGGATGTCAGTTAGATGTTTATAACCTGGGGACTTATTCTAATAGCGCCTGTTCCTAAGTGTGAGCCGCACACCTGCCACGTGTTCGTAACTTGGAGACTGACTTGTTATGAAGTAAATTCCTTGTAACATGGAATTGCTTAGTCAGTGTGCAGCAAGGTTTGGTAATACAAACTTTTTCATACTATGAGCAGTGAAGTACAGGAGCCTAACAGTACATTAACCTCAGAATTTAGTTACCGTTATTAGCAATATGCTTTTCGATATAGTTTTCTACAGTTAAAAAATTTTTTTACACACATGGTCTTATTTGAGACTCAGGAAAATTCTCAGCTAGACAGAGTAGTCTTATCCTACTGAGACACCTGTTGCCAGGTGCCAATGATTCTGGAAGGCTGGGAAAACAGACAATAAAGTCCTGGAGGTCACCTGTGTGCGCGGGAGGGCTCCTTTCAGCCACATTTCCACTTACGTTTCTGAATCTGGAAAAATGCAACACAAAATGTCCAAATCGAAAGCTGTGTCAGTTGCAGGCAGCTGCTGAAAAAATGAAAAAAAATGAGGTGTCCGTAATCAGAGGGCTGCACTTCGAAGCTGGGGGCTCAGGAGATCTGTTCTTCCATAAAACTATAGGATCTGTAATACTGCCTCTGAGGGTTCGAACTACATTCATTCATTCATTCATTCATTCAGCGTTTACTGAGCTCCTACTGTGTGCAGGCTTAGGCCAGGCACTACAATATGGAGGTAAGTAGAAGAATATATTTATTGCCCCAAGACTTTGTAGTCTAGAAGAGGAGGGAGAGAAAACCCCGAAAAGTGCATTGTGAACTATAAAGTCCTGCTTGGGCAACTGCACTTACTTAGAAGAGATGGGAAAAAGTGGGCCACGTTCAAATTTCAAAAGACAACCTTTCCAAAGGCTCCTGTCCCGGGGGCCCTGGCTCAGCTTCCTGCTTGTGGTGATCCCTTAAGCCCTAACCAGAACCTTTATGTGTAAAACAGCTGCAGAATTGGATTTATGATCCTGAACATGTTATGTACAGGAGACAGATTATTATATAAGTGCAGCTTGGGTATTTTTTAAGTAAATTAGAATGAATCTATTTAAGGTTTATTATGAAATTTTCCAAATGTACATAAAGCTAGAGAGAAAAATAGACTAAATAGACCAGTGCACCTGTCACCCAGTCTTAGTGATCAATTTCTGGCCAATCTTTTCTTATCCACATGCCCCGACCCAGCACCCCACTGGATTATTAAGCAAAGCCTGACTCCATGTATTTCATCTGCAAATATTTGGCAGGGAGGGTATTTTTATATATTTCAGTTATGTGAACTGTGAGGCCAGGCTCTTTGTTGTCCAAGGAATGAAGCAAGGCCAGCTGCTCTCCGCCTGTGACGCATCCCCTCGGCTTTCCACACATAGTTAGCTGAGATAAATTATCATAGTCCAAACACCTGCTGATGTCAGGTGAGGTAGCTCATGCCTCTAATCTCAGTAATTTGGGAGGCTGAAGTGGGAGGACTTCTTGAGGCCAGGAATTTTATTTATTTATTTATTTATTTTGAGACAGAATCTCACTTTGTTGCCCCTAGTAGAGTGCTATGGCGTCATAGCTCACAGCAACTTCAAACTCTTGAGCTTAAGTGATCCTCTTGCCTCACCCTCCCTCAGTTGGGACTACAGGCACCTGCCACAAGGCCTGGCTAGTTTTTAGAGATGGGGTCTCAGTCTTGCTCAGGCTGATCTCAAACTCATGAGCTCAAATGATCCACCTACCTTGGCCTCCCAAAGTGCTGGGATTATAGGCGTGAGCCACCATGCCCAGCCTGAGACTAGGAATTTTAGACCAGCTTTAACACCATACTGAGACACTCATCTCTAAAACAAAACAAAAACCAACCCCCCCCCAAAAAAAAAACTAGCTGGGCATAGCAGCACAGGCCCAGTTACCAGCTACTGGGGAGGCTGAGGCAGGAGAGTCGTTTGAGCCCAGGAGATCAAGGCTGCAGTGAGCTATGATCATACCATTATAGTCCACCAGGGCAACGGAGTGAGATCCTGGCTCAAAAACAAAACAAACTAGGGCTGAAAATGGGGCATGCTGAGGGGAAGACGGCCCTGGTCTTTATTTTACTTCCGCAAGTCAGTTTCTCATAACACTCACCACACAGCCAGACCATTACAAGTCTGTGGAGGAGCAACAGGTAAGGGGGGAAGGAGACAGGAAGAGGCAGAAGTTGGGGACAGGGTATGTGGAGTTAGCCACCTGGGTGACGCCACAGCGTGGGGCTGCAGAGGCTGCCCGTGAAGCCACTGTTTCACTTGGTCACAGCACCTGGACAGCTCCTCTGTGGCCTGCTGCGGTTGAGTGAAAAGAGTCATAGGAGGGTCAGGAGGCCTGAGCATTGACTGGGTGAGAATGTGGTGGGGCCTCAGCAGGGCCTCAGTTTCCCAATCTGTAAAATGAAGGAGGCGGGGCAGATAATATGTAGAGCCTGAGCCTTGTAAGTTACGACAGCATCAAGAGAGCAGAATTTGAGCAACATAAATTTTGTATTATAATAAATTTCACCACTTCCTACTCGTGTGAATGATGACAAGTCACTATGCTTTTCTAAGCCCCATTTTCTCACCGTGTGGACAATGCTTCCTCTTGGGGTGTTGGGGATGGAAAGAAATCCTGCCATGAGGAGCTGGCATATCACTTGTGGTGTGATGGAGATTCGTTTCCATCCCCTTGTTGGGGGTCTTCGTGAGTGCCCCGTCAGAACCCTGATTCAAATTCTAGCAGGACGTCCAAGGGGGAGGAGCCCCAGAGAGGGAGAAGATGGGGCTCTGCTCCCCAGCAAGCCTTTGAGTCCTGCGCATCCCTCACTTCCCTTCCGTGTAAGATGGAGGCACTTGTCCTGCCTACCTCTTAAGGCAATGGTGAGAGCAAAAGAGGCCGCTCTTGGAGTGTCATTCAAATGACAGCAGAGAGGAGAGCAGAGGTTGACCATCTCTCCACCCAGGGCCTCCTGCTCGCTTCTGGACAGTGACTGTGCATGCCCTAGACCATCGCCCACACCCAGGTGCTGTTGGAGCAAATTCAGGGTGCAGGTGTTCCCTAACCCACTCAAGAATTTAGATGCTGAGCTTTGTCATTTTACGCCTAGCCCTTGAGACTTCTGAGAGGGACACCCCTTCGCAGAGCTGGCCGTACAGGGGATTTACATCTACACTGGCTTTCTTCTGCATAGGCAAGGAGGATGCTTAACTGTGGATGCATTTCCTTTATACCGTGTCTTTAACAAGCTGTGCACCTATGTTGAGAAATTTTTGGTGACTATTACATGGTAGAAAGTGGGAGTACATTTTTATAACTGTCATGGCAGAGACTGGAAGGGCTTCCTTTCTGTGGCTTCGTTTCTCTGATCCCTTGCTTTCCTGAGAAACAGATCAACTGTGTTTCTAACATGAAAAGTGTGTTCTAAGAAAACACATGGAAAGCATCTCAAGTTTGTGCCTCCCTGGTCGCCAAACCCTAATTCCGCCCTTTTTCAATGTTTTGCCCACTGGTCTCCACTCTATGGCTTGCCAACAGTGTGATGACGTAGTCTCCATGCAAGATCCTTAGAAAAAATTACCCACTACTTCTGAATGACTGATCCCCCCAAATAATTAAAAAGGTATTTGAATGAAAGAACAGCTTGTGGAAAAGTACAGAGGATGCCATGACATGTATTTCCTATCATTAGCTCCAACTTTTAATTTCTGTTAGGTACCAAAAAGAAGGCAAAACTTCAGTCACACCCTGGGGATGTGGACAGGGTATTAGAACCTTCAAAAAATGATGACTGTCTCTTCACATATTTTCTTAGTCATCTTGGGCAAGAAAATAGGCAGCCAGTGAAGTAATTAGACCTCTGGAGTGGATTGAAGAGAACTACTCCGGAAAATGAACCAACAGAATTAATTCATTTACTTGACTACCTTGTGGTTGGTTCCAAACTTCCTCCAGATATCTATTTAAAAGTCAGTGGCAATTATGTAATGGTGATGTAAATAGTGGTAAGATGTATCATGAAAACACAATAGGTAGGATGGCAGTCATGCAAACTTAAAGAAGTATGATGACATGTCTGTTATGCAATGAGTCATTACCCTTTGGCAGATTCTTACACCAGTTTGGACACAGTACTACATACATAGACCAAAATTGGGATAAAAATGCAAAGCTGTCAGAAGGTTTGCAAATATCCAGTTATTTGGTGTTGCATAGGCAACTTAGCTAATAACTTCTATACAATTTTGGTGTAATAAAGATTGAAATTACAAGGTGCTAGGCTACTGCAGAATTCTTTTAACTCTCAACTGCAAAACCAAACCAATGCCTTAAAAATGATCCTCCGACTTACTGACACAAGGCCGGCCAAATATATTGAAAAAAGAACAGAGAACTTTTTCATCTCTCTCTAGCAGGTCTTTCCAAAACATAGACTCGTCCTCATTGGGAAGCACCAGATTATATAGACCTAATGAGGTTAGTGGTCCTGTTACATACCTTAAGTCAAAACCTGATAAACTTTTAGCAGATTTTTGGATCATCCATTAAAAAAAGTATCAACCCAACTTTGTATAATTTGGAAAATTGAATCCTATTTGATTAAATATCCAAGAGCGAACGTTTTTTCAGTGAAATGTTTCCAAGCACAGCCATAGGCAAAACAGCAACCAAAGAGAAATACTCCTTGAAGAAATCTAAAAGCAGTAAAATCAAAACCAGAACCAAGTACCAAAACCTCCACCCATCAAAAAACAATCTTAACTGTCTCACTAAACAAATCTAAAAATCTACATTGGACACCAACTCTGCTTTATAAAAACCAAACCAACACATTTGAGAGTATGTTACTTCCATCAATATAGTTATTCTTAACCCGTTAGGAATAATTTTCTTTTATAATGAAGAAAAACATTACAATGGACAAAAATTAATTTCTTCCTTTCCAACCAGTGGGATCTAAAGGCAAGAAGTTCACTCTCTTGTTTAAGATGATTGAGATGTTAGTTTTAGACAAGCACACAAGAATCTGAGGGGTTGAGAAGTAGAAGATCAGCTTTGAGAATGAAGTGTAGTCTTTCTCTCAAGGAAAAGCCCCCCAGCTGTGCTCTTCTCTTGAGAACATTCTAGGAATTTAGTTTTTGCATTATTTATATTCTCTCCTTAGTTTGCAAGGGAGGAGGAGCAAGACTTGTCCAGTCACAGACTTGATGCCTATGGTATTCTGGTCTAGGGTTCAGTTCAGGCCACACCACCTCTCACCTGGATCCAGACCATTGGACATTCAAAGTCAAGCTGCCAACAAAACGAAGGGACAAAGGTCAGTGGCCACCAACTGGCTGTCAAATCCTTCTGAAGTCTCCACATTCTCAAATATCACTTGAACAGATGCTTTCAGAGCTTCTTAAAGAAAATGTAAATAAGAAGTTAAAGCATCTAACAGGGTTATCTCCCATTGACTCTTTTAAGATGACATCAAAGTAGCAGAGCATGAGAGACAGCTCTCCTACAAAACGTCTTGCTCCAGGTAATTCACAAGCACAGAAATCCCTCCATTTAAAGAGCAGTGCCTTGGGTGGGTTGACGCTGGACATACATTGTTTTCCACATTTTCACTGGCCAGTCTCTATACCGAGAAACGACCTGTGAGATCTGGGTTCCAAAGACATTTCCCGATTTACTTCTTAGGATTGTTACTGTCTAAGGATAAAATTCTGAGAACTAGGAAGACCTCCTACATGTCACTACAGCAGAAACTAAGCCAGAGTAATTCTGGGTGGAATTTCACTTTCCACTCAAACGTCAGCAAAGATCCAGATGCGCCATCAATGTGAGTAAACAAAATGTGCAACTTGGATTTTTTTTGTCAATAGTTTAAGTTACTAGCTTGGAAGGTTTACTTTTGGGAAGCAAAGTAATATTTCAAAATAATATCTCAGAAGGAAGCAACATCATTAAGAAGTTATAAAAAAAAATCCTTAAACCCCAACATATACAGCACTCTAATTTCAGAAATTTCTTTTTAAAATTTATTATTTATTTTTTGAGACAGGGTCTTGCTCTGGCTCAGGGCAAGAGAGAAAGACTCTGCCTCAGAAAAAGAAACACACTACTGAGCCTCAGAGTCAAAGTATTCTATAATAGACATACTCTTATTTGACAATGTGAATGTTACCTTCTTTGCATTATTATTATTATTATTGCTTAATATTTCGATGCAGTAATCGTCTGATTTCTTTTCTGCATGTATTTATCTTCATTCATTCTTTACGAGGTTTTTGTTTCTAATCTTTATCTTAAACATTGTTATTGTTATTAAATTTGAAGCCTTTTTAATTCTGTGAAGGCAAAAAGTGGAAACTTAATAAACACATGTATGTGTAAAAAAAAAAAAGAAAAAAAAGAAATACACATACATACATCTATATATATGGAGGAAAAAAAGCATTGAGAAATGCTGCTCTAGGCCATGTTCCTAAACTTTTCAGTGTCTGAAAAATGCCATGTACTAAACAGTGGTTGGTGTATTCATTCATCTGCTATAGGGCAGGGGTGAAGAAAAGAGGAACCAGCACAAGAAGGGTGATATTTCAGTTAATCTATTATAATCAAGAACAAAGGAGAGTCTCGGGACAGGAACTATAAATTATAATCATCCTTGTGAGAGCCACACTTTTGTGTAATAGTAATACACACATTTTAAAGAAATTGAATGAAGAAATGAATGCAAAGCAAACAAGAAAGTGATTAATGAAGGAATATAATATGCATTTCCTTTGTAAGGCTTGTCAGAACTGATACTGCTTCAAATATCCGAAATTAAATTATTGTGCAAAAGTTAATATAAAGTGCTGTGTGGTCCTTTCCCCTATGCATCTATAGTTTCTTGTCACTCCTCTTTCATTTTAAAAACAACATTAAAATAAATCAGAATAATTTGATAATTTTCTTGTAAACAGGATCTCACTCTGTTGCCCCAGCTTGAGTGCACTGGCATCATTATAGCTCACTGTACCTCAAAGTCCTGGGCTGAGGAGAAGATCCTCCTGCTTCAGCCTCCCAAGTAGCTGGGACTATAGGCATGCACCTGGCTGATTTTTCTAGTTCTTTTGTGGACGAGATCTCTTTATTTTGATAATTTATCTACTTGTTATTACATATCACATTCTCCTATTTATAAGTAAAATAACCAAGAATATAAGGCGATTGATTATAATCTTAGTTATGTAGTTATAACTTCTTCCATATAGGAGTTAAATATTAAAGTAGAACTTCCATAGCTGACCACCTCCCTACATTGACCACCTCCTTAAGTTGACTTAATTTTCACAGACCACATAGGACCAGTAGGCCCAGTTCCTTGACAACCTCCAATTATAAGATAACCAATTTGTTACAGAGCTTTGGGTGGTCAACTTGCAGAGGTTCTACTGTAGTTCCCTACCCTCTCTTCAGTTTTGAGATAAAAATTATGGCATTGTGTACTTCCTGAGACTGAGTTTCATGGAAAATTAGTGACAAATCATAATCAATAATAATTCCTGTTTAGATAAGGACCCTGGCTTATGCTGACCAGAAGCCAACCAATACTGCAAGGATTAAAAATTTGAAATGGCACATATGTTATTAAAAAATGAATTAAATGTTTAGCAATAAAGTAGGTGTGTATTACACAGAATTGTTTTCCAAAAGGGCATAATCTGATTTGGGTCACATGACCAGTAAAGAGAAAGGAAGCAACATAAAACAGCATGCAGCTAATGCAGGTAACATGTGGAATCGTTTGCAATGCTGCATGAGTTCTGAAAAGATCTCTGAGGGCTAGAAGCACAAAGGACAATTTCATCACAAAGGTAAGACTTATCTAGGTAGATCTGTATAGTCCAATAGAAACTGTGAATTAGTGTTTGGTACGTTGAAGGTAACAAGAAGAAATTGTCACAGTAGGGATCTAGTTGGTGCCAGTGAGGATGTCAAGGACCTACAGATAGTACCAAGAATAGCCCTGGGGCATAAAGTCCTCTGGGACACCAAACAATGGAACAATTCAGAATATTGGCTTCTGATCTTAAGAAAATAAATGACTCTCACTGGGTTAAAAAAAAAACAAAAAAACTTTCTAGCTCTTTGTTTCCTAAAAAAAAAAAGAAAAAAAAGTAAGAGAACTTAATCCAGTTAAGCAAATAATTCTTAAAAATCATTTTTAGTGGTAGAACAGTTTATGATTGTTAGCATGTAACTAGGAAGAAATTCTAAGAAGAGAATGGCATTAGTCTTACAAATATTCCTTCATTATTTTCTATTTATTTATGTGAAATAGAATTCCCAGCACTTAAGCCTATATAACTGAGATAAGAATAAAATTGATGCTGAACACTGAATCATTCCAGCAGTAACTAAAATTTAACCCACACACGTAAATTAAACTTCAAAAGGTTCATCTTTGTCATTAAAAGCTGATTTTCCCATTAGTTTATTTTTTACATTTACTATTTATTAGCATTTGTGATATAGGTGATTAATCATATAGTTATAATTATATCTCAACTCAAAATAAAGTTTTAACCCTTGGAGTGTTATTCTCATCAGAAATTAGGAAAAATCTCAATTTTAAAATAGTTTCTTACAGTGTAATATGAAAAATGATGAATGATATCTACATATAAATCTCCCAAGTCTCTTGCTGACTTCTGAGCTACACATACATGGGCCAAAGCATTAAAGAGCCAGAGGAGAGATTATACCTGGGAGGTAAGAACAAGCAACGCAAGATAGACCCATAGACGACTCAGATGTAGAAATTAGTAGACTAAAAATTTTAAATAACTATGGAAAAGTACTTAAAAATCTCAAAGAAAGATGAATATAAGTGACAAGAGTAAGGAATATCAGGCATTCAGGGTAAATATAATAAAGAATTAAATGAAAATTTTAGAAGAGAAATATGCAGTATCTTAAAAAGTATTGAATGGGATTAATAGCGGATTTTATATAAAGAAAAAAATAGGTGAACTTGAAAATGAAATATCCAAAATGACCTGCAGGATAGTATCAAATAGTCTAATGTAAGTGTAACTGGAATACCAGGAGGAAAAAGAGAAAGAATGAGGCAGGAAAAAAAATATGAATATTAACTAAACATTTTTCTACATTTGATCAAAAATAGCAACTCCCAAATGAAACTTGCATATGAAAATCCCAGCAAATCTCAGGAAGGATAAATGCAAAACTCCCCCTGCCAAAACAAATGAACAAAACAAACCCATAGTTAAGAACATCATAATCAAACTTCTGAAAACTAAAAATAAAGAAAAAAGATGTTATATAGGACATATGTAAGCAATGGGAATAGTAACAGGTGACTTCTCATCACAAAGACCCTCCCCCCAAAAAGAAAGTCTTGATAGTGTCAAGACAGCACAGTCTTGACAGTGCTGGAAAAAAATTAAGTTAAAATTCTATACCCAAGAAAAATATCCTGCCATATAAAAACAATTTCAGATGAACAAAAGCAGGGACAATTTATTTCCAGTAAACATACACTACAAACAAGTACAAAAAGAAGTTATTTAGTTTAAAGAGAACATGAGATTTCTCAGCCTCCATTAGCACGTGAGCCAACATCTTATAATAAATCATGCAAATACAAAATAAACCATAGATATCTCCTATTGGTTATATCTTATGGAGAACCCTAATATACTTGGATCAAGTTTCAATTGGAGATGATGAAAAAGTTCTGAGGTTGGCTAGTGGTGATTATTATACACCACTGTAAGTATGCTAATGCCACTGAACTATTCACCCCCAAATTATTAAAATGGTAAATTTTATATTAAATGTATTTCATCCCAATAAAAATACTCATTGAACTGAACAGTTGCTTTTTGTTTTGTGTAAATGTTATCTCAATTAAAAAAACTTCATTTGAAATCATGAAATATTTTTACCATTAGAATTGCAAAGGAGACATTCATTCAAGAACAAAAGAATAAAGTACAAAATTATACACACACACACATACACACACACACATATATGTATTTGAGACACTCTCATGCTGTTGCCCCAGACTAGAGTGCTGTGGCATCAGTTTAGCTCACAGCAACTTCAGACTCCTGAGTTTAAGTGATCCTCTTGCCTCAGCTTCCTAAGTAACTGGGACTACAAGCATCTGCCACAACACCTGGCTACAAAACAATAACATTTTCAAAATAGAAATTTGATCCAAAGCATTATATTTTTATTTTGTTTTATTTGCAAAGTTCACTCAGAATAAAATCCTCTAGTTACAGATTCATGGATAGTAATACACACAGTTTTATTACCTTCCCTTACTATTAAGGGAAGACTGAGTTTCTTCTCTTATTTGCCTCCCTGTCTCTCTGCCAGTTGGCTTCTGGATGCCTCTGATCAACTGCCATTTCAGACCTGGCCTGCTACATCTTCCTGTGCTCAAGAACAAAGGCCAGTTCCTATTCCTAGTTGAAATATCTCAGGCCCTTAAAAAAACTATTTATTTCTGGTTTGAGAAATTTATTAAAAAATTAAAAACAACAAAAAATGTATGTAATAAGCCTTATGACAGCCACTAAAAAAAAAAACTCAAAACATATAAAATCATTAAAGGAATTTGAATAGCACACTAGAAAATATTCAGTTAATGAAAAAGAAAGCAGTAAAAGATAAACAAGAAGGATGTGACACATAGCAAAAAAAAAAAAAGGAAAATGACAGATGTAAATCCAACCAATTATAACCCTAAACATTAATGAACTAGACAATCCAATCAGAATGAAGAGATTGTCAAATTAAATTTGGAAAGCAGAACCAAATATATGCTGTGTACAGGATACATTTTAGATTTTAAATACAAATAGGTTAAAAGTAAAAGGATAGAAAAATGTCAAGCAAATGGCAGTCATAAGAAAGCTGGAGTAGCTATACAAATATTAAACAAAGTACACCTCAAAACAAAAAATATCACTAGAGATGAAGAGGGACATTTTATAATGATGGAAGCCTCAATTCATCAGGAAGAAGCAGACAATTCAACAATAATAGTTGGAGACTTCAATGCTCCATTTTCAATAGTAGATAAAACAACTAGGCAGAGGTTGAACAATACTGTAAACCAATTAGACCTAACAACAAACATTGCACATCATTTGAACATTCTATTGAACAGTCTACTCCTCCCAAATAGCAGAATACTCATTTTTCTAGTGCACAAGGAACATTCAATAGGACAGAACACAAGCTAGGTCACAAAGTAAGCCTCAGATAATTTAAAAAGATTGAAATTATACAAAGTATGTTCTCTAACCACAATGAAATGAAAGTATAAATTGATAGCACACAGAAATTCAAGGGACCCCAAATATCCAAAACAATACTTAAAAAAGAACTAAGTTGGAGCATTTCATTTCCTCATTTGAAATTTACTATAAAGCCACAGCAATCAAGACAGTATGGTGCAAGCAAAGAAAAGACAGATAGTAAATGGAATGGAATTGAGAGTTATAAATTGGATTTTAACAAAATATAATATTTCATGTTTCAAAGAACAACACCAAGAAAGGGAAAAGACAAACCACAGAATTGAAGGAAATATCTGTAATTCATACATTTGATAGGGGGTGTGTACCTAGAATATATGAAAAACTTTCACAACTCAAGAATAAAAGTCAAATAACCCAATTAAAAAGGGCAATAGATCAAAAAACACATTTCTTTAAAGAAGCTAGACAAATGGCCAATAAGCACTTGAAAAGATGCTTAATATCATTAACTATCAGGTAAATGTGAGTCAAAATCTCAATGAGATACCACTTCTCATTGACTAGGATATCTATAATAATCAAAAAGACAGATAATAACAAATGTTGGTGAGGATGTGGAGAAACCGTAACTCTCCTACAGTGCTGGTGGGAATGTAAAATGGTACGGCTGCTGTGGAAACCAGTCTGGCAGTTCCTCAAATGATTAAACATAGAACTGCCACATGACTCAGCAATTCTATGCATAGATGAAAAAAACACGTCTACACAAAATGTATGTATATGAACATTCTTAGCCCCATCAGCCATAATAGCCAAAACGTGAGAACAGCCCACTTGTCCATCACCTGATAATTAAACAAGTGTAGTATGCCCATATAATGGAGTCTTATTTATCAATAAAAAGGAAAAGGCACATGGTTCAATGTGAATGAGCCTTGAAAACATAATATATGAAAGACCACAATCACAATCACAAAAGACCACATATTTAATAATTCTATTCATATGAGTTGCTCAGAATAGCCAAATCTGTAGAGACAGAAAGTATTAATAGCGTAGATTAATGGTTACCTAGGACGGGGGGTATTGGGGAAAGTGAAAAGTGACAGATGATAGGTTTGAGGTTTGTTTTTGAGGTGGTGAAAATGTTCTCTAATTGATTGTGGTAAGATCCGTCAAATGACCAATGGTTTTTAGTATACGAAAAAGCCATGGCAGTATACAGTGCCATGAAATGGGTGAAATGCATGGTGTATGAATTACATCTTGGTAAAGCTGTTGAAAAGACAAGATAGTTGGCTAGATGGGTAGGAGTTGGTTGCAAGTAGCTATCACTAGGCAATGAGTTAGAACTCACTGCGAGATGAGAGGCCTGTGAATCTGAGTAGACATAAATGACACAGAAGAGGCAGCCATGGTTAATGTGCAAAAGATCTGCAAGGTTAATTTTTAATGATATAAACGTTAGTGGTAGTTGGAAAGTGGTCCTAAGCCTTTAAATGGGGGCCGGGAGAGGACAGGGTAACTAGAGGAATATTCTAGTCAGTTCCACCCCTGGGAATCTATTTTAGTCTTAATGAATAGGGAAACTCTGCTTCTACACCAAGGTTTTCTCACCTTATCCTGACATTTGGAGCTGGCTAATTCTCATTCTTTGTTGGGTGGAATTGTGAAAATGTTTAGCAGCACCTCTGGCTTCCACCCATTTGATGCCAGTAGTAACTCCTGTTCCCCCAATTTTGACAACCTAATATGTCTCTGCAGGTTGCCAAAACACCTTCTGGTTAAGAATCACTAGTTTACACCAAGGATTTTTATAGGACAGGAATCCGTGTGCACTGATAAATACTTAACAGACAGCTCTCTGCAGGGGGAAAAGTCTTCGTCCTGCCTGCTGATTTCAGTGGTGGAAATACTCCCTCAGTGAGTTATTTCAAGCTATAAACATTGTCAAAGTGCTTGCAAAATGCCCAAAGATTTAACAATCAGCTTTCACAAGCCGATATCAGCCAGCTTCAGCATGTTACAGATAAAGATTTACAGCACTCAAGAGCGAACACAGCATTCCATCTTAAAATATCTGAGACTGGTAAAGTCCACTGTTTCCTGGGCCAAGGTCCTACAACCAGGAATAGATCCAGAGCTCCTAGTTACCTGGTCTCCTACCCTTTCAGTGTGGACCTTGCCACCTGTGTTCAAATCTTCTTTTCTATCAAATCCTAAGAAGATCTGCTTTCCTTGGAACTTTTCTTTCCTCAAGCTGCCAGAGCTGAAGTCTAATATGGAAAAGGTTAATTCAGGTGGGGCAGAGCTGATGAGACTGCTTATTTTCTCCTGGTCAGTCTAGCAGACAAATTGGGTTCAAGGCCCTTAATAATCTAGGCCCAAGGTCTTGGCAAATTTCTGCCCCTCTTACATTGCTATTAAGTAATAAGTCAACTGACTTGACCTTCTGAAACGTGAAATGGTCCAAAGAGTATATCGAGGGTAGGGGACGTGCCGTCAACTTGTGATGGCTGTGTAGAATTTTGCACACAGGTTGATATAATCCCTGTATACTGAAAAGACAGGCGGTGACTGATGTGTGATGTCAGAGAGAAGAGCTTTGAGACATGATTCTGATGTTAGGTTGTGTGCTAATTTTCCCGGGCCTTTTTTGAAAATCAAGGGCAGGCCCTGACGAATGTTCACTTTTGAGTCTGATATCTTTGCCTTCACAGCTGTGAATCCTGTATATACATGACACATTGTATCATTATTAGACAATTTAAATAGGAGTGAAAGATATTGGAATTGGTATTGAGCAACATGAATATAATTTTTTGATAAAACAGAACTAATTTTACCAATGAGGATAAAATAAATTCACAATTCATACAATGCCAATTAGTTCTATGCTAAAATATCAATTCAAGTAGGAAGAGAAGTCACCTAAGAAATTTTATCAGTTTTTATAATACAGGCACTTTATAACAAAATATTTATAATGTATTTATAACCTAATATTTATAATATAAACATTACAAATTTAATAATATAAAATATATTATAAATTATTAATTTATAATGTATATAATATAATATAAATTCTAATATAACAATTATAAATATAAATATTTATATTGTATTTGTGATTACAGAAATATTTGTGACAATGTAAGGACAATGTAAGCTCAGATTTGGACCCTCTCTTTCTGCTCTGACATCTTGCATTTATTTCATTTATGAACAGAATCACTCTCCATGTTCATTCATACACAAACTTCTTTAAGACTCAAAAAGTTCAATTTTTTCTTTTAACTCTGGCTCTTTTATCTAACTATTTTGCCAAAGAAACTAAAAAAGTGAGCTTTAAGATAAATTAAGTGGCTTGTGGCATATACTAATTTCACCTTTCAAACTTTTGCTTCCTACCTTTATTCAATCACTTGTTCAAATACATGTTTGAGCACCTGCTCTGGTACCCAGCATATGTTTGGTGGTAAGAATACTCATGCAATAAACGGTAAGTAATACCCAAGTATAATAATCAAGGAATGAGCACCATTTTGCAACATAACAAGTGGCAACAAACTCTCAGAGGAAAATCTGGAAGTTCCATGGAGAGAGAGAACTTAAAAGTCTGGTAGTTCTGCAAAGACTTAAACATAGAGTGCGTTACCATATGACCCAGCAATTCCGTGTATATGTATATACTCAGAACTGCAAACATATTGTCCACATAAAACTAGTACACAGATGTTCACTGCAGCATTATTCAAACAGCCAAAAAGTGGGAGCAATCCGATGCCCTTCGGCTGATTGATATGGTCTACACAATGGAACATTATTTCACAATAAAAAAAGAATGAAATACTAGTACATGTTTCAACATGGATAAACCTTGGAAAAATGTGCTAAATGAAAGAAGCCACTCACAAAACCCACATATTATATGATTCTATGTATATGAAAGTTCAAGTAAATTTACAGAGACAGAAAAAAGTGTAAGACTACAGTGGGGTGACAGGGGAGTGAGTGACAGCTGATTGGTAGAGAGCGTCTTTGGAAGTGATTAAAATGTTCTAAAATCGGTGATTGTTGCACAGCTCTGAGAATACGCAAAGTCCCATTTAATTATGCACTTTAAGTGATTAAATTATATATGTAAATTACATCTCAATAAAGCTCTTTTATATTAAATTAGTTCACATATGTAAAGCTTTTAGAACAATGACTGGGGCATGGTAAGTGCTCTGTGAGTGTTGGTTTCTACTGGTATTATATAAAATATAAACTAAAATAAGAGACAATTTTTCACTTGCCAGATTGGTAGAGGGTAATTCGTTCAGAATGTCTATAATTGCTCATTTTCCTACACTGTAAGTAGGAATGTAAATTTGTGAAGTTTCATAGGAGAGCAATGGCTTTGCACATTAGAATAATGAATATTTGTCCTTTTCACTCAAGAATTTCAAAGAATTTATCTTTATTTGTTATAGCCTGGCTTATTTCATTAGAAGACCTACATAGCCATTAACAAGTATCTGATTAAATAAATCATAGTGTAACCTTATAAGGAAATCCTATTTGGCCATATAAAGAAAGACAGAAAGGGACTCTTCTGTAATAAGTTCATCTCTAAGACATATTAGGTGGAAAAAAAAATTACGGAACAGTGTTTGCAGTATGCAACTCTAAAAATAAGTTGCATGTGTGTGGATAAATACATACATGCACACATTTATAACATTTATTCTTACATGTGCATAGACTTTTCTGGAAGGTCTATAAGAAAGAAAAGAGTTGCTTGTGGATAAGTACTAGAAGTTTGCAAACTTGAAGTGAGAGAAAAATTTTTGTTCCATTTATATGGCTTGAAATTTTTGTTGTTAGTATTTTGGGTTTTAGTCACCAATGTATTACTTGTTATTTTATTTTGTTTTTTATGCTAAGCTACTTTCCAAAACCAAACACAAGCCCCCCCAAAGAATCCATGAAAACTCCTACCCCAAACTAATTATAAGAGGGGAAAAGAACCCTATATGTATGAAAGCCATTAATTTTTAAAAATTCATCTTGACCACAGCAATCCAGATAGTGCCACAGTTTAAATTTGAAACCCACAATGCAAACCACTAACATCTCAAACAATAGACGTTCAAGTACAATGGTTTAAATAGCAGTTGGTAGCTCTTTCAAGCCATTAGTAGTAGTTGATTTGCTTGTGTTTACCTCTAATAACGATATGCTAGGAATATCTTAGCATAACATCATTTTAAAGGGAAGACTGCTTTTGCATGGTGTCTGGCTGTGTAAAGTACTGATGAAAGACTATTGATGGCAATATTCAGTACTACTGATGGCAATATTCAGCCATGCCTAATATATTACTTTTTTAACAAAGAGTTAATTGGAAGAAAGAAGAGGAAGAGATGAGACCAGCAAAAAGTAACAATTAAATGCAGTTGGCTTCTCTTCTCCTAACCCAGACTTGACCTACCTAGACTTGATTATAGCTTGGTGTGTGTGTATGTGTGTCTGTGATTGAAATTTCATAATTAGTAAATCTAATAAAAATGTGAGATAAAAAGAATCCTGCCTTCTCCCCATTTCATACTGTGTCATATACTCAGTGTTACTAATACACCCAACACTATTGAATAAGAACCTCCAACTTTCCAGGACCATTAGATGCTGTGGGAAAAACTCCAGAGGTGGCAAGGGCAATACCCTCCTTCAGGTTACATATGACCTAAGGAAACAGGAGAGCTGTCAAATAACAATATTAGAATTACTCATCTAATTCTGTTTTAAGCCTCTTAAAAGGGTTCTAAGAAATTACAGTATAACCAGGAAGTCAGCAGGGGGCACCTCAAACACATCTTCTCCTAAGTAGGGCCAAGCTCATTTCAGACCTGGGCTTTGATGTTGGGTTTGACTTTATTTCTGAATGTGAAACCATCAGCAAAATACATTCATGATCTTATATGTTCAAATCATTAAGGAGGTCTCATACAAAGTCTCCTTTTATCTTCTACATGGACTTGGATTTTGTTGTGTGTTTTGGATAAGGGGGGAAACTACTTATAAATAAACATTATAAACCCGGCGAGTTATTTGTGGGGCATTCTTTTTAGCTTTTATGAGCTGTCTTCTAGGAAAGGGCTGCATCCTTCCACAGTTCTCTGGTGACAGCATCTGATGGTGTCTTTTGTCCTTTTTCTTTCACCATAAAGCCTCATTCTAGATATAACATTGCAATGCATTGGCTTTTTTCTCTCTCTCTTTCATAAAATTATCTTTTATTTCTCTTCTTAACTTTAGTCAGACAAATTTTTTAATGCTAAAAATGCTTCTCTTTGCTCTTTTTGTTTTGTTTCCTATTGTTTTTAGAAGGGGAAGGGTATGAATATTCCCAGCTCAAGAAAATTGAAATCCTTACAATGTGTCTGGATTATCACACCTTTATGGTTGGAAGCAACTCTCTCCACACTCCTCAAATCCCCCAAGATCCAGATCTGCCCATCTGAACCCCATTTTCACCTTCACTTACAGTTCATCTCAGGTCAGATCCAGTTTGTGCTACAGTTTAATGCTGAGATGGGGCTAGTATTGGAAAAGCCCTCAATGACAATTTTTAGTACATAGCTTGGTTTGGTTTATTCCTATTTAAGAACTCAATATCTAGCACTCTGAGAGGCTAAGGCAAGAGGATTTCTTGAGCTCAGGAATTTGAGACTAGCCTGAGCAAGAGCAGGAACCCATCTCTACCAAAAAACAGAAAAATTAGCTAGCAGGGGTGATGCGCACGCCTCCAGTCCTAGCTACTCAAGAGGTTGAGTAGGATTGTTGAACAGAAGGACTGCTTGGCTTGAGCCCAGGAGTTTGAGGTCACAGTAAGGAATGATGATGCCACTGCACTCTACTTGGGACAACAGAGTGAGAATCTTGTCTCTGGAAAAAAGAAAAGATTTAAAAACATTCCTTAATATTTATAATTTTGCATTTGTAAATTTGTATAATTTTAGTTGCAGTAACCATATTTTCTACATTAAATATAATTTTGTGATATAGACCATATCCACCTCATACTGATATTTTTTAGAGTCCATGTAGACATCTCGTCATATATTAGTGTAGCAAGGAAAACAAAAAAGAAAATCAGCACTAAAATATGCACGTACAAAAAAATCTACTCCAGCCTTTTCCAGTTTGCAATTACAGCAACATTAAAATATAACACACCAAATACATTTTTTCTGCTTTGAGATAGCCAAAAAAAGGAAAAAAAAAAAACCTCACAGATATTTTATGATTACTCCTATTTAATCTTCACTGAGTTTCTTTGCTCATCTGTAGAAAAGGAATATTATTCAGTTCCAGGTGCTTTTGTAATGATTAAATGCAGAAAAAGATGAAAAATGCCTCGTGTGTGTCAACAGCAGGCCTTTCATCAAAATAGGGTAGATAATAACAAACTAGATTGACAAAGCTTCCCTACATCTGGAATTTCTGGTTGTTTCATTAGATGTGCACATTTAACTTTTTACTTGTTGTTTTTAACATTCGCCAAGAGTAAGTGTCCTGCTATCATGCTTTGTTGATTATTTATAAAATACTCAGCTTCTTTTAGCCTAAAGCTTTTCTAGTCTAAAACAAAGGAAACAGTAGTGCAAAAAGCCAAGCTTCAAGCTTCTGGGGCCAAACCACTCTGCTGAAGCTTGGACAAGGCCCTTCAACAAAGCACATGCAGTTCTGGCCCAGAGATCATGTGAGCCCATGAGGGAGAACAGAGGCACGTGACTGCTCGCAGCGCAGCCAATCAGGAGATAGCGTTGCCACCACACCCACCTGCTCACCCCTGGGAGGAGAGCCAACCCGGCTGCTCTTCCACCAGGCTGAGCTGCTGAGTTCTCTTCCTGGAAATCTCTGCAACTCTGATGGAAGTGCAGGGTAACAGCCAGAACACTCCAAAACTAGTTTCATATTTTTAAAAACATATATACTCCAACTCATGAGTGCTTTGATTTTGTCATCCGTAAACCTGGAAAATCATTTTTAAAATATGTTATAAAGCATCAAACTTCTCCTTAGCAGTTACATAAAATTTTTTTGCAGTTCTCTGAAAGAGAAGTGCAGTGTGGTTTGATTGTCTTACCAAATGACATTTATTCATGAGAGTAGGTTGCATGAATATTCTGCATAAGATAGTAGGTATTTCTGTGCTTCGGCTTGTATGTCATTTATACTGTGAGCACATCCAATGCAATTGTATTCACATGGTGTGTTAAGAGTTCACTATATGATTTTTGGAGGACTGCCATATCATAGCTACCCATCCTCTTCACGGTATGTTCTGCAACTTCTAAAGTCCTGTGGGTTTTAATTTTTGGTTTTAATGTTCTACCTACTTTACAGGACAGAATGAATGTGCACAATATGTCTTTAATAATTGCAAAACAAAACAATATATTGTGGCATTGAATGCACCAACTTAAAAATAGGACCCTATTTTACAGAACAACAAACTTTGAATTATTTGGGTATTATCAGCTTTGATTTTTTGAGAAAAACTTGAAAAGTGAGCCTCGTTAAAAAAAAATACCAAACCTTTCATCCTTCTAAACTACAAATGCACATTCTTTGTCTCTGTGTGTGTGATGGTGGGAGCGATGAATAGGAGATATTAAAAATATTCAGAACATAAAGATAGTGGATTGGAAATTCTGGTTACGAGCCAATAAGGTGGGAAGTATAGAGTTAACTGTCCTTCCTGGCTAATATAAATCCTTTACGTTTAAAAAGATATTCGAAAGTATTCTGAGCATTTTGGCAGAAAACCACAGTATCCGAAGCGATTGTGTTTCTCTTACTTTAATTGCATGCCTCAGTATGCTTGTTAATAAAAATAGATTTATTGGGAATATAACTTACGCAGCATACAGTTCACTCATTTCAAGTGTACAGGTCAATGGTTTTTGGTATATTTAATTTAGTAATTTAGTAATTTTAGAACATTCCCCCCACGACCACCTTCCTCCAGTCTTTCCTATTCCCAGCCCCAGGCAATCACGGATCTACTTCCTGTCTGTCTAGATTTGCCTTTTTGTGGACATTTTAAATGGAATCACACAACGGGTGTCTTTTGTGACTGTCTTCTTCCACTTATCGGGACACTTAAGTTGTTTGACCTCGATGTTCTGCCTCTGAAGATAAAATGTTATTCTTGAGTTCCTTGATGAGTTTGAAGACTGAGTATAATTTGCATGAAGCAAAAATTAGAAACCAGTCAGAACGAGTGGGCTTTTCTCCACGACAGAAGCTAATCTGTCTTGCCAGTGTTAAAATACCAGATTGTGCAAGCACAAACCAGGGGCCCAGAGTGTTCTTGTGCTCCCACATTGATTGGGGTAGGGGGCACTGCAAGTTAACAAACAATTCATCCAAAGAGGACTGGATTTAAGTATTGACTAAATGTAGTTTAACAGCTAAACTTCTCCACCTTGTAAAACGGGTGATTGTTGAGTATTTAACATAAATCAATATAAACCTTTTGGTGCCTACACACAGGGCCCTAAGGAGTAGACTCCCTCGGGTTGAGAAATAGCCTAACAGAAAACGGATTTTGCCTTCTGCCCTTTCCCCCTCTTCTCTCTGGCAGGTTTGGTCCTCATGACTGCTCAAGGGTTTGGAAGTGAATTTAGGGCCCTCCCCCCAACTTATGATTTTATAGCCAATAGTCGATGGGGTGTATTTGCATATTTCCAGTCACAGAAGCAGCCCCGGAGTAGAACGGGAGTCAGACTCGATTCCTCCCCCTCCTTCTGCTCCTCCTCCTCTTCGAAACCTGCCACTTCTAGGAGTCCTGCCCTCCCCTTTAAAGGACGACTTGCCCCGCGGCGGACCGCGGCTCCAACCCTCCCTGCGCCTCCGGCTCAGCCGGTCCACGGGTCGGTTCGCGCTGCGCAGCTCCTGCAGAGAGACCCGCCCGAGATGAAGAGCAACGCCCTGCTCCTGGTGGTCCTGGGCGTGTGGCTGCAGAGTCTGACTGCCTCCCGCGGAGGGGTGGCCGCCGCCGACAGTAAGTTTTGCGCGCAAACTCCCCTCCACCTGCTGACACGGCCCGGGGCCGCTGCCACGGTTCAGAGGAGGGGCGCGGGGACGTTGAAAGGGCCGCGGGTGTGCACTAGGGCTCCTCCGGCCCGAGGCCGGCCCTGAGAACAGTCATCGGAGTGGGACCCGCGAAGTGCGGGAGGAAATCGCCCTCGGACCTCGCTGCGCGAGTGCCTGGTTACCGCTCAGGGTTCCCGCGCTGTCCCTCCGGCTGCGGCCGCGTTCCTGGGCGCGCGGACCCGGCCGGGAAGGGTCGGGGTGTGAGGTCCGGGACCACGGAGCGGGGAGCAAGGACCGGCTGGCGGTGCCTCCTGTGACCTCCCCGGCGGGGTCTCCTGGAATGAAAGTCACGCAGGCCAAGGTGACCCCCGCGTGGCCGGGGCCGCGGCTCAGCCCCCCCATGTGGACGCGCCGGCACACACTGGCCCGGTTCTAGGGGAGCGAGCAGGGCGCGGGAAGGAGTCGCTAGCATCTCGGCCTCACTGGGCACTCGTGCCCTCGGCTGAACCCCTAGCCCCGCGGTGGGAGTGGCAGTGGGCTGGGGATGGAGGGTGGGACTCAGCGTCCTGCTCGCGTTCCCGGGACACTCTCCAGCTTCCAAGTTCACACACCCCTCTCAGTGCCCAGAAAGCCCACGAAGGGCTCAATACCCGCAAATGTGGCCGCCGACTTGGTGTTGCCAACTCTACCCTTGAAACCGAGGCCAGCCCCACGGTGGCTGCGAGCACGTGGGGCCTCCGAGTGGCCCGATGAGGCTGCGGGCGCCTGCGTGGTTACAGCTAGGGCGCCTCGGGCCCGCCGGGGGTCTGGCGCTGGGACCAGATGCGATATTTTTTTTTTGCAGTTTTTGGCTGGGGCTGGGTTTGAACCCGCCACCTCCAGCACGTGGGGCCGGCGCCCCTCTCCTTTGAGCCACAGGCGCTGCCCATGACGCGAATTTCTTTACTGCAAGGAAGATGAGAGCCCAGCAGCAACCCTGCCCGCGATAGCGGCGGGAATCGTGGCTCAGTTAACACACAATGGCAACTTAAAGCAACTGAGGCGAGTCATCAGAGGCGGCAGCGTTCCGCTTTCTCTTCTCGAATTACATTAAGGCAGCGTCCTTGGATGAGCTCTATCGAGTCTGTCCATGGCTTGGATTGCTGCTGAACGTTCGTTTTATTTAGGCATTAATTTGCGAAAGACCATCTTTGTTAAAGAAGATTGTAGGTTCCATCAAGGCAGAATTGGATAAAAAGACAAGTATCTTTTCCTATTAGACCATTTTGAGAACCCTGGAGAGTCTTAAACAATATGTTAGTATGTTCCCCTGCATAGTGCTTAATCCTCGCCAAGAAGATGGTAGCAAGCAACTCCACATTCTTATTTAATAACGTTACTTTCACCGTTAAACACACACACAGAAAGGGTCACCTGCATTTTAAGGTTTTGCTAGGCCCCTTTGGAGCTTCAGATCCTGTGTTTTGGGGTTAGTAGGGGGTCATTTCTCTGGGTTTAGCTTCCTCAGCTCTGCAAGGAGGATTTTGCTGAGACTGAAATGTCTCGGAGGGCCCTTAATTCCGAACTCTTTGATTGAAATGGGTACTCATGTGCTTAATTAATTTAATTGGATTTTAACCAGCACATGCTTTTCCTGGCTCTAACTGTATTAAGGGAGGATTATTTCTAAGTAGACTTGAAATGACGCCCACTCATTCCCTCCACTTTCAGTTCAAGCCACCTTTTATTTTATGCCCCTCCCATCACAGCAACTTTCTGCCCCTCTGTCCTCCAGATGAATTCATCTAGGAATGTGAATTTCAAGGTCAGAAAGATGGAGCTTGGGGAGAATGATACCCAGCGCCTCTTCTGAGCTCTGAGTTTACTTCTTCATTCTTGATTCTTTCTAAGAAGATTATGAGAATAAGAGGCACTGACCTTGGGCTCTTTGTCCTAGGAGCCATTGCCATCTCTGGGGAGGCTTCAACTAGGAAACTTGAAGAGCTAGTGAAGGGAGCATACGGGGTGGTGCTCAGCGGCTACAGTTCTGTCTGACCTGCCATCATGAGTTTCCAGGCCCTCATCTGGGTTAAATGTGATGGAGATGAGAGCAAACTAACAGGTGTCACTGGGGAAGAGCTTCACCAAGCAGTAATTGATTAACAGCTGTATTGAAGGTGGGAGTCAGGTGTGGGGGAAGAATTGCGAAGGAAAATTTTTACTTCTTTTTAGCAGCATATTTTTAGCTCAGCCTTCTATTCCTGCTTTTTATGGAGGAGAAATTGGGCTGTACAGTTTACTGCCAAACTGTCAAATTATGTCAGGTTGTTCAAGAAAGTGCCTTGAAACTTACAGCATCTTACTGCTAGTGTCTTCTCTCCATTGCCACATTATTGCCACAAAGGCTGCATTGCTGGAAGGGTGAAGATGTTCTGGCCATCAGAGTGATGGTTGAGGATGACTTTGGAACACAGAGGGCAAGGACAATATTCAAGACATGAGTATCATTATGTTTTAGGTCTAGGTGGTGATACCATTTGAATTGACTCATGATATGTTTTCTCACTTTTAAGGCAACAGCGACTTTTTAGGGATAGTTGTATTCACTAAATACATTTTTTTTTTACCACAGTGAACTAAGTATTTTTCTTTTTATCAGCAAAGACTTTTTAAGCTGAGAGTAAATCTTTGTCTCAAGTGGCTTTTGTCACATTCCCTTTAGCAAAAGTCTGAAGACTTTGTTGGTTTCTGAAGGATAGGACAGGATTCCAGCTTACTCAGAGACTGAGCATAAGTTTTACTGTGAACAGTGTTCACAGGACTGTTTGTACATTGCTGTCTTGTGGCTATTTTAAGAATGTCTACATGCAGTGACAAAGTTTGGCTACTTAACCAATGTTGGTTTATTCTAGTGGAGGAGATAAGTATTAGGAAGGAATGGATTATCTTTTTTTTTTTTTTAATTTTGAGACAGAGCCTCAAGCTGTCACCCTGGATAGAGTGCTGTGGCATCACAGCTCACAGCAACCTCCAATTCCTGGGCTCAAGCAAGTCTCCTGCCTCCGCCTCTCAAGTAGCTGGGACTACAGGCATCCGCTAAACACCGGCTATTTTTGGTTGCAGCCATCATTGTTGTTTGGTGGGCCTGGGCTGGATTTGAACCTGCCAGCTCAGGTGTACGTGGTTTGCGCCCTAGCCCGTTGAGCCACAGGCACCAAGCCAGCAATGGATTATCTTAAGTGGTTTTGTAAATAGATATCTGGTCTCAGTATGGTGTTTTGTACACAGGGTGGCCATAAAGTTTGTGGCACAATTTAATTTTACATTACACATGAACTTGATGGCCACCCTGTATGTGTATACATATATGTGTGTGTGTGTGTGTATACATATGTATATATTACGTTCTATTGAAAAGGAGTCTATTTAACTTGTGTCAACTGATTCTTTCTGCTCCACCCAATCTGTTCTCTCAGAACAATCAAATGCTATGTTACATAGTTTGGTGATTTTGACTTTTTGAATGAATAAAAGAAAATGGCCCCACTGCAAACTGGCAGTAGTATAAATACAACAAAGATGACTCAGTTGGTGTTGGCATGGCCAGGCAGTCTAATTCAGACACCGTCTTCACAGTACACACCCTTTAGGGGAGACTGCTCAATTGCGTGTTTTTCTTAGATTATGAAATCTGCTTCTGTGCAGACCAGTAGGGTCAATACTCTGACTCAGATTAATTTTAACTTAAAATATAAGTTTGCAGATGCTTTAAAATACAATGAAAAGTCACACTCTTTTGGTGAAAACTAGTGTAAGAGTTAGCACCTACATCTTAATTAAAATAGGGTCCAAGTCTTTATCCAGTTTTCCCTTAAGTAAAACAGTTGTTATCAAGGCAATTATTGACTTCCATGCTATTAGTTCAAGACAATTAGATATTTCCATTTGCCATCTGAATCAACAAGGAGAAGGTAAGTTCAGATAAATAATACAAGAATTTCACATTTCAATTTTTTTGTTTACATTTCAATTTTTTTTTTTAAATTTGATTTCATGTTTACATGGATGGAGCTAGAACATATTCTTCTTAGCAAAATATCTCAAGAATGGAAGAAAAAGTATTCAATGTACTCAGCCCTACTATGAAGCTAATTTATAGCTGTCGTATGAATGGTATAACCCAACTATAACACAAGAATATGGGGAAAGGGGCAAGAGTAGGGAGGGGAGAGGGGAAGTTGGGGCGGGGGAAGGGTAATTGGTGGGACCACACCTACGGTGCATCTTAGAAGGGTACAGGGGAATCTTGCTAAATGCAGAATACAAATATCTTCATATAACAACAGAAAAATTGCCAGGAAGGCTATGTTAATCAGTTTGATGAAAATAGTTAAGATTGTATTTGAAACCAGCACATTGTACCCCTTGATTGCACTATTGTACACAGCTATGATTTAATGATAAAGATAATAAAATTTAAAAAATAATAAAAATTATAAAGAAAAAAAGAATGGAAGAAAAAGTATTTTTTTAATAATTTTATTGAATCATAATTCTGTACATTGGTGCAATCATAGGGCACGATTCATATACATTCAGAAATGTTTTGATCGTACTGTTACAGATAGCCTTCATGGCATTTTCTTGATCACTATATAAAGA